>JAECUM010010488.1:0-127320 GCA_016617855.1 Megalonaias nervosa | reverse complement strand
AAAAAAAAAAAAAAAAAAAAAAAAAAAAAAAAAAAAAATCCTACCTCGGGAAAACTTAAGTTTGCTCTATTGTGCGCGCTAGTGGTCTCGCACCCTTCTCATTCAAAACACTGATTACTCCAGAACCTTTTACATATAACATCGTCTTTGCCCAATACCTGTTACCCGAACAAGTGCATCCTTGCTGAATAACAGTCGAGACCTTTCTTTTCTTAGTTGAGTCAGTATTGGTTTAAAATATTCGATGGTGAACGTAACTGGGGTAGAGACATAGGTGAATGCCACTACACCATTGCAAAAACAATCCTGGAGTACTTTTGCATATGATGCTGAAGTTAAAGCTTCGGCGTTTTCACTTGCACGTGCGATGATTCCCAGCTGGCCTCGAGTTGGTTGTGGTACATCAGATGATTCCAAACGTCAATTTCTACTTGACCCTTAACAAAATTATATGACGGTTCATACAAGGGTTTGGTAATACCACTTTGACGCAGATATTCATCGACAATTGTAGCAAAATTGTTATTGATGTTAACGTCTGCTGCTAGCAGATCCGACACCCCGTCAGTAAATTCTGCAACTACATCACCTAGGTTACATTCCATTACTTATATACAATGAGAGAAATCTAATTTTAAACACAAACACCTAAGACGATTATGTACCCGTCAGGATAAATGTCGAGTGCTTCAACTGATTTTCATCTCCGGTGACTAAAGATGTGCTGACAATGCAACTGTGTAAAATTTATCAACTTCACCGTCTGTCCTGGTAAAAAAAAAAACAAAAAAAAAACACTATTTTTTATCGCATGCCCAGCCATTTAACAGCATCAACATCAACAAGATGTGTAGAGCCCGCAATTCACTGAGGACCATTATAAGTGGACAATTGTTCACAATATGTGACATAATCTGTAGAGCTCCACATCTACAGGAAGAGTCAGCTGCATGGCCCCATCGGACAAGGCTGACTGCACAATATTCATGTGAAAAACATCTTACTAGCTATAATTACTGTCGACCTGGTACACGGCTTGATCTACAGCTCGATTCTAATAACCAGCTGAAGCCTAGTGAAGCACCTGTCAATCGCGCTGAAACTGCGTGTTACCGACACGACCTTGCTTATAAAGTATCCAATGATATACGTGGACGTCAACGCGCCGATTTGCATCTGATCCTTGAAAGCGATTAATCCAACATTGGGAGAACGAATCGCACGATAGGTCGTCAAAGGAGGTATGAAACCAAAATTGCAGTTGGTGGTGGACAGAGTCCACTCGGCAAAGCCACTCATTAAAAGTAACAATTATACCGATATAAAACATTGGACACAAAGAGCCGGATATTATTCAAAATATACTTGTGTATTGACAGGTGAAGTTGCCGTGGAAAAGTTAATCATTCCAGCCAAAGTCACTCATGGGATGCTCTAGCATAGTTGGCCAAACAAGCGCTGTGTCAAATTTATTTACCATTACCATGAAAGTTTTACGCGGTTGGTTCGATGTCCAAACACGAAATGATGTTCATCAGGCTGATTTGTTATTTCTTCCATACGATCGTGTCCGTGATCGACAAGGCCGATCGAGCACACAGAACTACGCGTTAACGATTGTCGATGTGGCTAGCAGATACAAAGAAGTGGAGCCGCTGACGTCAAAAGATTCTGCAAGTGTCCCAGATGCACTCGAGCGTATTGTTACAGGTGGATCCTGTCAAAGAATTTCTCGGACCTATGGCTGTGATGTTGGCCAAACACCATGTGCGAGTACGTGTCGGTGATGTCGGTGTACATTGTGACCAATCTATTGTGAACGATTTAAGCGCACTCTTGCACAACGTTTATTCGTTCATGTGTACCCACAGGAATTATTGATGAGGCTAGAGCTGTCGGGGGTGGGTGGGGTGGGGGGAGGTAGCACGACTTCCATTCGTCATAGCGGCCTTGAACAATGAAGTCACACGGATGACTGGATTAAAACCAACCAATGTGTTTTGGCAAATGTCAGTTACTGTTACGCAGAAAATTATTTCACAGCCAATACAGTTACAATCACTTGGAGACACGTTTTCTTCGGTATTTTTTGCACCTGTAGAGTTGGAAGGCGGGTAACAGCGTCATGCAACTGACCCAGTATAGTCCATGGATGTGGTAACAATTTCGGAACAGCTCGATACTCCAAGATATCCAACGCGTTACCAATTGGGCCATCATGACCTGGTTAACCAAAACCTCCCAGCCGTCCATTTGTGCAAGTCGTTCCAGCAAATACGGAACTGCCACCAGGATTTGTTTTGACAAGTTGATGCATTACCCAGTGTCAATCGCAAGTTGCTTCACAACAGTACGATGACCAAAGGCGTAAGTGGTGGTGATTCCATCTGGGAGTATCCATCGCTTGGTATCAAGCGTGGACAACCTTACATTAGTGTATCGGTATGCACCCATGCGATGTTTCTTGGATCGTATAATATTTGCGGTGTGCAAATTCGTGTCGGTCTCGAAGACATTCGATGTACAGTTCGTGCTCTAGATCCTTTAATACAATCATCTTCGGAACACCTTTGGCCGTTTTAATGTTTTGGGGCTGACCACAATCGAGTACATTTTGGGTCGCAGTGCCACATCCACTTCAATAAGTTTACCCGAGCATTCGTCTTTGAACTTGCCAATCACCTTTTAATTAGCGTTACTAAACAATGGATGTTCTTTTGGATAGTGGCTGGCATCAAATTCGTTAACTAAACCTGGTTGTTCTATGTCTTCGTACACATAATCGGTGGTGATTTGCATCAGCAACGAGTCACGGTCGGTTTAGACCATCTTGAACAGACCCTGATAAATCGGTTTGATCTTGTCATGGTAGAAGTTGTACATGAGCATCTTTGACATGTCTAACACAGACGAACCAACATAAATTGGTTTTGTCAGCTTGAGTTTTGATGTTTTTTTACTGTAAACGTCAATAAGCCCACCATTAAAGATTTTTCTGGATTCAAAAAACAAGATCGACTGGAATTCTTTAGCGCAGATTCTTCTTGGGTTTCCCAAAAACGGCATCGTTCATGAGTTTGAGAAAGTACCTTTCAAAGTCATTGGTGGCTTCTGTGCGCAGGTATGCATTGATCTGAACGTACGGGGCCATCGAAGTTTGCTGTCAAAATTCGAATACTCGATAGATTTTGGTTACAAGCGTATCCCTGTCGCAAATGCAACTGCAAATTTCGCACATGTAATACATCATTGTGTTTGGTCCGAAGATTTGGTGCCACTTTGATGCATTCAGTTTATTTGCGGCCTGACACATCAGTGATCTAGCACTGATACGGATACAACCATGTAATGGGCACCAACAGGGCCTCTAAAGCGAGCAGGTAATCATTGTGTGCCTCGCGTAAATGCTCGGGATATTCCAGATCAACTTCAAAGAAGTGTCCATGGTCACCAAGGATGTTCCGATGGTGCACGTATTATTGGTGCTTCAGATCAATCCTCTAAAATCCACCAACCGGAAGTCGTTGCATCATGGAGCAACCATAAAGGTTATTGGAATCTAGATACATGATATTACTATTGGGCTCAGCGGGGTCATACTCATCCAAGTTAGGGTTGCTGGCAAAAGCGTAATAGTTATTTGACATGGATATACCACTACGAAGTGATCGCTCAAAATAAACAGATGCTGATCAATATCAGCGAGCAATTCCAGGTCAATTCTGTATTTTGACAACAATGTATCCCAACCCATACCCGGTAACTAGAAGTAATATGCAGGATCAAGCTTGTACATATGCATGGCAGTATCACGAAATTTTTCAAACACATCAGCGAGAAATTGCACATTAGTGCGAAGATGCAAATCGTGATAGTCTCAGAGATTTTGCACTTGAATGCTGACCAAACTTTATCTGCATGCTCTAATAATTTTCTGAAATATTTTCACATAACAACGACGAATAAAATGCTTTGATTGATAGGGATACACGCCTTTTTTGTCAGCAGGTCTGTATCGGGTGGACAGAATCTGAGGGTGATTTTGAAATTTTCCGGCCTCAGTTTGATTGCTAATTTGTCCAAGGACGAATTCATAAACTGTATCGAATAGATAAACTGCAATTGCCCCAGCCGAAACATCTTGCATTTTTTCCATGTTGTTGGGGATCACAATTATTGAGGACTTTGATGTCGAGGCTACTGCTTGCATTATAAAGTGGTCATCATACTCGCTCAAGTTATGAAGCACCACAGGGATTTTGGTTTTGTAGGGGTAAATTCTCAACTGCAAATTGCATGCGTTGTATGAGGCACCTCTTTACGCACGAGTGATGTGACATTGTTCACGGACTTTCCACTTGCTTTGCTCTTTGCTATTTGTCAGTAAAAGAGCTTTTTCACAAAGTCAGCAGTGAGTGGCTGCGGAGAATTCACAAACATTATGACCAGTCATAATTATGTCTGCTGGTGGGTAAAGCTGCTACCGAATTCATTTTAGCGTAACTTTGATCGATCTGAGAAAGACCTGACCTGTTTCTGTAGCAACCTGGACACAATAAAGGACTGGCGGATCAGTTTTGCCATCACATCGAATTACTACATAACAAAACCCGATGGAATTTGTTAAGTGACTTGCACTGTTTGATCGATATCAGAACCATTTGTGTCTTTGTCAGTGTATGTAAAATCAGAGCGTTCTACTGAAACGTTCAAGCTGTCAAAATCCGCGTAGATAATATACGAGACTTTCATCTTTCGTTGTACTGGAGTAAATTTGACAATGATTTTACCAGGCTCTGGCATGGCTGTAGGCTGTGGTCTTTCACTGATACCACCGCACTAAATGTTATGACTGGTGAATAATTGCTAAGTCTTAAATACATTCATGCAATGTCTGCAACTAAAAGATTTTATGTGCATGCTTGCTGTGTAGGTTAAGTAACCGAGCAAGATTGTTACGTAGTGCGATATCGATTCTGATTCTTTCATTTCACTAAGCAACAAGTCAGTCTGAGTTTGTCCGTGCCGTTCATGTGGGGATAATGCTAGCAGATCAAAACCTTTGTCATAACTGAACACATCAACAGCGATACTTGGGTTAAGTGTTTCAAATTTTTTAGTGTGGCTTTGGTAACCTGCACACAAAATTCATTAACACCAAAGGTGAGTTCACTCAGGTGTTGCTGGTATTTTTGAGGCATATCTTGATGATGACTAGCCGGATATAGCGCCGATAAAATAGCCCATTCAAAAGAACGATTGTCAAAATTCTCCACGTTTATCACTAACCTTGGCGGGATCCACTTGAGTGTTGGTATGCAACTGGATCCACGAAACGGTTGATACGGTTAGAGATGTACCTCAGCCTGGGTACATCTTTCAAGAGTCAATCCTGATCTAACTTTGGTGTATTTTTATAACGTTTCGAGATCATTTTCAAAGCTTTGTCAATTTCATCATTGAAGGTGCTGCTGTCTTGGCAGTTCAGGATTACGCGGGCACCACTGTGAATCCATGAGGTAATAGTTTTGCATCTATCCTGTCTGCTTTAATCCCAGCGTGGCCAAAGTTTTGTAACGCCGCTACGTTTCCACGTTGTCAATATTTGTCGAGCGTTGTCAATATTTGTCGAGCTTATTTGCCTGGTGTTTACGTGGGTAGAATAATGGTCACATGATTTTTCCAATTCACCACTAGGCTTTTGAAATTTGACTACTGGTACTTGTGATTGCTGTGTTCTTTGCATGAACGTAATCAATTGCATCAGTAGCGATAGCTGATGCAAGACGACGTTTTTGTCCATCCTCAAGACGAAGACGGTTTTGTTCAAATGAGTCTATTACAGAAGGATGTGAGCATTTCTTGCTCCTCTTGGAATCCTGATATTACGCTCACGTGCAAGTTTTAGTTGCTGTACCGTTGTTTTACGTGCAATCGTTGCTGTTGTTGCAGTGATAACTGGTGGTGTTGGTGGTGTAGGATTTAATGCAGTTATGGTCTCAATAATGCAAGTATGTCAGCCTTTCTCACACGACTTGGTATGTAAATTCCGTGTTGTGGTGCGAGCTGTTTTAGCTGTGACACATTAGGCATGCTTATACTAAGGGCAGGGTGTAGCGTCTTTCTAATTGGGAAATTTTGTCGATGGCTTGTTTTAGTTTTTATTATTTTATCAGGATGGGAAATTGCAATTGCTTCAGTCCTGGTTATTATTTCACCTACTACTATTTGTTTATTGTTTATTGTTGTGGCATCTGTCCTTTTGCAGCCATGTGTTTGTGGTTTCGATTTATTTCTGCGCGCTTTATGGTACTCGCGAATATATCCACAAGGCTGGCAAAGATGATTACGTGATTTGACTCCGATGCCACATTTAAGGCAGGTGCCATGCATGTAGACCTTCAGGTAATATTTATGTGTGTTTTGCAGTACTCATAATGGCACGTTCTGTCAGAGTTCGTATTTTCCGAGTCAGGTAGCTTTGCATTTGTTGGGTGCCAATGCCATGGAGCTTTCTATATATTCGCGTGAGCGTTTTATCCAATTAGCAGAAGCACTGCTAAATTTCAGTTGATCCGTCGCTGTTTTTTTTATTTCTCCTCGGCATCAGGTGGTACACGGATTTCAAGGCTAAGCGGATAACGAGCCTCACTGAGTCCATTGCGCGACTTTATAGTAAATCGAAATGTCAGATCAGGCTTTTTCAGATAAAATAACTCGTTATTGCCATCGCTGGCAATATCAAACTCCTTTGCAAATACAAGTAAGTTAAATTTCAGTCCCTCGTCGGCCCAAACGAGTTCGAATGACCCATCATGGAGCTCAAATTAACCGTCAGTGAGTACTACACCAACTCGAATACGACCAGACTTTGTGCGTTGGAATCCAATGACATCAATTTTCTTTGGACGCTGGTCAATTTCCTCGATCGTTTTTGCTCCCATGCTTTTGGCAATAGCTTCATAAAATTGTTTTAGGTGCTTGCCTCTCCTCTTCTGAGGCGTTGTAATACTTTTGTATATCCACTGAAGAGAAGTGAGTTTGGATGCCATTCTTATATTAATGACCCAAACACATTTGTTTTATTAGCTCGCTCTTGAACCTCCTCGTCACTGACCTCATCAAAAACGTCACTCGATTCAGACGCAGTGAGCGAGTTATATTTCTTTCGAGGATGTTCTCTTTCGTGCAAGATATTCTGCAGATTCTTTTTGGGTTTTATTTGCCTCAAAATCTGCTCCAACTTATTTCGTTCTATTTGTAACGTCACTCCCAGATTCACCAACTTTCAATGTATTCTGGGTTTTTTTCGAAGAATGCATATAACATCTTCTGCGCTTCTTTGATAAAACTATATGATGCATTCAAACGATACAGTTCTCAATTTATCTGTCACAGTTTTTACATTCCATTCCTTTGGCAAGTTTACGCCACTACTACAAACTTCCATAAATTCTTTCAATATACTTTGCGAATCAATGACATGGCTACTGTTTGACATTTTTATAAAAACCACAGCAATCATTTCTTTAATACAAAAATATTCACAACTCAACTCTTTTGGTCTGTAAAAAATCATTGCTGTGAAGAAAATCAACAGAGCTTTTGATATAGTAATACAAGCCTGTCAGCAGTCCGTATTGATCAAAACACAGTACATTCAGTAATTACACTGAGGCTCGCAGTCTAATTAAGATTAGTAGATTGTATTATTTGCAATCACAGATAGAAAAAAAACCCAAATAATCTCCACACAGACGGCTGCTTATCGATCGAAAACACATTAGCTCGCAGTGTGCATAGTGATCACTACCATAGGCTTGCCTGAATAAGCACATCCCTCTGCGGGATTTTCCTTTCTACAATCACAAGAGTAGCATCAAAGGCTAGTATTTTACACCCACTGGAGCTCTTTGTGGCCCTTCCCTCCGGACGAGACTCCATCCCTCATGACAGGATCACGTGACGTAATGCGTGTTCTTACACCCCTGCGGGGTCCGCCTTGGATGCGGAAGGTCTCGGGTTCAAACCCCGGCAGAGTCATACCAAAGACTTGTAAAAATGGTAATAGCAGCTGATCTCGCTTGGCGGTCAGGATTAAGAGGTTAGTTGGTCGGCCTGGTGTCAGAATAATGTGACTGAGTGGGACACCATGATACATGTCTGCAGCATGATGTCAAAGTGATAGGCATCACTTTAAACTGCCAAACTGCAGACATCGGTGCGATATGACTGGAAAATTGTTAAAGCTACGTTAAAAATCCAAATCACACACACACACACACACACACACACACACCTCTGCGGGACAAAATTAAAAGTGATCAAAAGGCAACGCTCGCGTGTGTGCTAAATTATCATGTGGGTAGAGTCGAGGACGGGTGGAAGGGCCATAAAGAGGGTCAGTGGGGCAAAAACGGCCTTTTCATGCTAATGAAGTAAAATGTAAACAAGCAAATAAATCATTTTATAGTATGTATTTCAGGAATGTTTTGGAATTCTCGTTGTTATTATCAGTACCGACCACAACTTGTACTTCCAATATGGAAAGTTTGATAGCCATCGAATTACAGGTGTGCGCGGGGCCCCGAGTGGCCAAGTGGTCTAAAGCGTTCTCCGTTACGGATCACTGCCATCTCACCTATGTCTGCGTGGGTTCGAGTCTTGGATTCAGCCAATGTGGGTATGTGAGAAAGCTTGCCAGTAGCTTCTCGTGGGTCGGTGGTTCTTTCCGGGGTTTTTCCGGGTTCTTCCTCCACCATTAATACTGGCCGCCATGTATAGCCTATCTTGTGCTGAAAAATGGCGTTAAACCCTACAACAACAACAACAACAACAACAACAGGTGTGCGCGTAATGTGACTGTCAGTCAAGGGACCGGGTTGACTAGAGGAAGACCAATATGGAAGCCCCCATTACCAGGCATCGTGATGTTTGCCATGTGCATTGAAGGCAAGGCCCAATGTATGTTAAAAATGTAACGCTCGTTGCATCTTAGTTTTCATGCAACAAGATAATTACAATGTAGTAACTCAATAACATGTCAGTGTCGTAAAATAATATGAAATTGCTTTATTTTAGGTCGTATAAAATACAGGGAACCCCGAGTGGCCGAGTGGTCTAAAGCGCTCACCGTTACGGATCACTGCCATCTCACCTATGCGTGGTTTCGAGTCTCAGGATCGGCTAACGTGGGTACGTGAGAAAGCTTGCTAGTAGCTTCTCGTGGGTCGGTGGTCCTTCCCAGGGTTTTCCAGTGTTCTTCCTCCACCAGTTATACTGGTCGCCATGTATAGCCTATCTTGTGCTGAAAAATGGCGTTAAACCATACAACAACAACAATATAAATACATTTTTCTTAAAACAGATTGTTCTTGAACATATAAATGACAGTTTGTTTAAATTAATAACATATAACTTGCAACTCGTTAAGTACTATACGCGATATTTAGCTATACCTCACTCACCCATCCGTTAAGCTAGTTTGTATTACCAATAGCGAACGTTCTTAAGAGAAATGATTCGTTATTGTTCCAATCAAGGATCGTTGTTCCGAATAGTGAAATTCGCCTTGATTCTTCAAATTAGAGACGAAATTGTCATATCTGCATATTTGGTGTCGCTCAATAGTTTCGTGTTTTGCATAGGGTTAGAATTTTAAAGAAAAGTAATGTCCCCGGTTTTCCTAACTGGTTATATTGGCTATTTAAATTACGACCTTGTATATCTTAGGTCTTGTTAAAGACCCTTTAATTCTCCTTATGTTATGATTGATTGGTGTAATATAGGTTATAGAGTATACAGCTTGGCCTTATTTCAGATGTGCATCTAGAAAAATAAAAAACTGCTAGCTCCGCTTGGTTCTTTTCACTTCATAGGCTTCATAGGTAAATTGTAAAAAAAAAAAAAAGAGCCGATAGCATTTTGTTTTACATTTTTATATTTTTTAATTCATTCATTTAATTTTCAGTCTAGAATGGCAAAATTCTATTTCCTTATTTTAATAACTGCTAAAGATAGTGTACATTGGACCAATTTGACCTGATATTTCGATCATGTGGGAGCAGTCATTTGGTTAACTGCATGATTAGATCATGCACAATTTCCACAAATACAATGTCCAAAGAAACCTCAGCCACGGTACACAGAAGTAGCATAGGGGTATGCCAACATTCTCTCCATTGTGCATGCTACAAATGCAGACAACTTCACCTTTCATCCGTCACGCTCTCAGAAGTTCATAATATCTGTAGAGCGCCCCCTTTCTCGTACACCTATACAATTTATTCCGTTCTCATTTACATATTTGCATATCTAAGAAAGAAATTCGGCAGATATAAAAATACTTTGATTCATTTGAAATTGTTTACTAACTTTTATGGAAGTTTTCTAAGTCATTTACACTTTTGACGGGCCAGCCAATTCTTTCAATTTCGATTAAATGGATACCTCTCCCCGCATCAGATGTGGTCACAGTGGCGTCACTAGGGGGGTGCGGGGGGTGCAAACCGCACCTGGTGACACCATCAGATGAGGTGACACCAAAATGACTGTCTATAAAATTTTTGAATTTTTATGCAGGAAGGAGGTCCATGGGGATAACACCATGAGTTACCACACTGGGTGACACGAACCCTAGTGACGCCACTGTGTGGTCACCCTAAATCAGTTTCGCTATCTCCATGTTGAGTATTATGGAATGTGTATCCGTCTCATCTTTTATCTGTAGCTCGATCTTCTCAAACTCTAAATTGAAACTCATGCAATAAAAGGGATATAATTTGGCTCCATCCCACAGGGGTCTCTGGGAGGTGTAAAACTCCAAAAGTGCAACAATTTCAATGACATCAATATCTGTGTTTTTGAAACTTTATATAAACAGTCATAGTACTAAGAAACAAATTACTTAAATAAAAAAAAGTTTTGGATAATAGCTCAAAATATGAGAGTTCTATATCAGTGAAATATTATATACATTCCATTCTAAATAACATTAATTGGAATGAAAGAGGATTTTGGAATGGTGATTCAATCTCTAGAGACCTCATGTGGAGAAGCTGAAGTTGTTGTCCATTTGATTTCTATTACGTCCCCAAGCTTCATAACAATCCCAATGATTAAGTAAACGATCAAAAATCACATTTAGTCAATACTATTGACAGACTTAGCTGGCCCAGAATTTGTTTTAATTTATTTAAATTCTTTTTAAAAGATTGTTTTCTATGTATTATATGTTTCAGACTAGCAAAATGTTACTTTCTGTTGATGTTACTGTTCAAGTCTTCTCTGAATATCCCAGTTATGGCTTGTTAATATTTATATAGTTTTGTACTTTGTAGATAAATACAAGCTGTATTTATAACACTGATCCTTTTAAACGTAGGAAGAGGTAATTAATCATAGAATTGTGAAACAGGTTTACATGATAATCTCGTGTAGTAAAATGCACCTTTCTGTATTTGTCGTGTATAAATTAATGCAAGGGAACAAGATAAAAATTTATTACTAGGAAGAAAACGCGGTTTCCACATTAATATCTTGTACCTAGAGTGTATCTGCATTTGACACTACCATGTATATACAGTATGACCAATTCATGAGTAGATGGCATGTGTTTAATGCATGTCAGTTCCAGGTGCAGAACATGCTCATTCACAATTTCGAGGTCAATCCTATGGATCATACCTCGAGTGTATGTCCATATTTGCCATTCGGACCAACTTTGATACTTAAAAACCTACGATTGATCAAGATATTGCGAATGCATTGAATATTCTTTATTTGTAATTTCTTGGTCAATTCATTCGAAATAATACCGAGGCTGTCTGAATAGATTACGGTTTCTTTTTTAAAAGACATTTCCGGCATCAAAATGTATGTTTTTATCATAAATTACTGTGTCGACAAACATTGGAGGTACATTGTTGTCTCGCAGAAATAAGAGATTGTCAAAATTAAGGTATGCTTTCTATATACATCTATAGGAGTTCAAAGTTAGATGTATTGGGAAGTGGATTCGTTCGATATTTACAGAGAGTGCTTTTTGACAATTTAGATCTAAATGACTAGAACAAAAAAACAAATTTCAGACTTCAGTTTTATTGTTTTATTGTTAACACCTACAACACATATCACTGTGTTTTATATCACCTTTCTATGGCAGTGATGTTTCAGGGTTTTTTTACACTCAGTTGTATTCGTCATAAAATCTTCTCAACATGTTTTCCAGTGACCTGGTGAAATGTGAACGAACTTTCTTATTTCAATAATAATATTCTTCAGTAGTCAAAATTGCATTATGTTGTGGATATTAAAAAATTTCTTATACTTCACATATTTTGTTCTTTATGGAAACAGCAAAAAGATGCTTTGGGTCTTATGCTTTCTAAATGGACTTAAAAGAAATTCAATGAAAAATTACGCACTTTAACTTTTGCGGTAATAGACGTTGTGCGCTTGGACATCATTAAAATCAATTTACAGCGTTCACGCACGATTCATTTTTTCTCCCCAGTAAACTGTGAACTAGGTTCTGCTTGGAATATATTCGAGAAGCTTGGTCTGAACAGCACAGTTATTTTAAAGCTTGGTCTGAACACAGTTATTTAAAGCTTGGTCTGAACACAGTTATTTTAAAGCTTGGTCTGAACAGCATAGTTATTTTTAAAGCTTGGTCTGAACAGCACAGTTATTTTAATTAATGCTAACCTTTATTATAAAAGAGTAACATTTAATCCCGCGCGTGAGATGACCAGTACATGGATTATGCTGAATGTACGCGCATGTGAGGTGGACACCATCGCATACCTTGATATTTATTTATTGAAGTTGATGATGAACAAACAGAAAAAAGTAAAATATTGGGAAGGAAATATGCCTGGTATAAAACATACATACACACAAATACTTTCCAAACTATCTGCTATTAAAACTTCCATTTTTATTTTTTAATTGAAAAGTGCATTGAAATAAGACAAACATTTCACCACACACACACATTTATAAGTATGCTTGAGAAATTTGTAACATTACCTCTCCCTTTTACGTGAATTTTCTTTTATTGTTGTTAATGTGATCTGTTTTTAAACGGCAAATGAATCGCGTCCCATTCATGGATTCAGGGAGACTCCACTCTAAGATTCGTCATTTTACAAGTAACTACCCCATACTAAATTTTTCATTCCAGAAGATGTTTCCAGCATGCATCATACATTGTGATGCTTGTCATACGAAAACAAAATTTAAAGGAAAAAGAAACAAAGTGCTGATGATAAAAAGTATGAATTATTTTTAAAAATTGAAATTGAACATTGTCACCGTGTTCTGCTATCTGTATAAGGTTCACCTTTCCCCTGGAGTTCCCCCTGCCTGAGCCCCGATGAAGGATACGACTCCCCTCTCAAAGGAAGCAAGAGAAAGGTGGCTACTTCACCGGACTGTATCATGGACATGCCGGGACTCCTGGATGATTTCTGTAATTACAAACTCTTGGCTTCTCTAGACTCCACTCCAATCCTTCTTCCATGTAAATACATCCTACTCAATTTCTTCCAATTGTATCTCCTATTGGACATCGTCATGTACCACACATCTGACTCCAGAACCAGTCGTCACAAAACCGTCCTTCGGGAGTTGTGAACGGATCCTGTGTTTAGAATCAAAGTGCGAGTTCAGTAAAATTTGTTAATTTTCAAATCAAATTCACAAAATTTGGAGAGGAGATACGACACCGAAAATTGAGAATATTGTGAAGTTTATGTGACACTGAATAGAAACGATTGTAATTGTTCTATCCACATTAATTGTTATCAGTGAGTTCATGAACATCAGATGTATGAAATTTATTATTTTGGATTTCTCTTTGGATTTATCAAGATGTCGGCGTTATTCAACTTTTCATACATGAATTTTCTCAAAAAGTAAACGATTATATGCATTTAAACTGGTGTAAACAGAAATTAATCAAGGAAATATATGTACTATATGGAATCATATTCACTAACAAATTAATGAAATATATGTACTATATGGAAAAATAGTCACTACTAAATCAAGGAAATCTGTATTATATGGAATAATGGTTACTGCTAAATCGAGGAACTTTATGCGATATAGAATAATAGACGCTACTAAATAAAAGATGCTACTAAATCAAAGATGCTACTAAATCAAGGAAATCTATGTTCCATATGGGATACTAGTCACTACTAAATACTGACAAATGTCAATGCATGAAATTACCTTTTTATATCTGTAGGGCCTTTTCGAGAGCTAGATGTTATAACCATAAACCTAATGTGCAGACAATCAGATATGAAGGTGTCGTTACATTGGAGCGTTTATTTCTTTAATTAGTTTTTACTTCTAACTTGTATGTCTCGGCCTTAACTTGCTACTAGCTGAGGAAGAATATCATGCATTTATTCTTTGTAAACATTATGAAGTTTTTGGGAACCCTGGGTCTGTCCGTTTAAGTCTTGGCTCCGTCAGTGTAGGTATGTCAGGAAGCTCTCCAGTAGCTTCCCTTGGATCGGTGGTTCTTCCAGGGGTCTTCTTAAATTCTTCCTCCATCGAATATACTGGCTGTCACGTGCTGAAAAATGGCGTGAAGTCCACAAAACCACAAAGGTCTTAGAAAAAATATGAGATAAACGCTGGTATACTAGTCCATCTTTAGAAATAATATATAGCCTGATGTCATCACATTATTTTCTAAACATGAAGCAGTACTTAATGTCTCACTTATATTATAAACTGTGTATTGCAATGTAATATTGCCTCTTTTGTACATATTAATATATTATGGGATGGTGACCTAAATTGTGGAAATAGTTAATCTTGAATCTTGAACGTTGATAGTCATAAGAATGGACATATGGCGAAACATCAGCACTCATTTTCAAATAAAATAAAATACATATCCTTATACTTGATACATATATTCAATTTCCACGAGATTTCAGCCACATTGTCTGCAGTACATTTTTCAGGGAACTTTTTATTGCCTGATGCGCCCTCCGTCATGTCGTAAAAGGACACTAATGGAAACAACCTTTCTGCCCGGGATGCGTCTCCTGATGAGTGCGATTTATATTTTTTTTTAAAAAAATATTTGTATTTTAAGAATTTGGCACCTTTTGCATTTGTCTGGTACGTTTGTGATATTTTTAAGCTTTTTACCTAAACGTGCTTTACAATATATAGGCAGGATTGACCAGATGTACTCAGCACTATATAAAAAGGATTGACCTGATGTACTCAGCACTATATAAAAAGGACTGACCTGATGTACTCAGCACTATATAGACAGGACTGTCCTGATGTGTCGTTAAACCCCATGTACATTTTGATCATTTAGTAAAGTTAAACTCATTTTCCTTAATTTCTGAAAGACTTCATCACTCATCGACCAATTAAAACTCTATATGATTATGTTTAGACGCTGTTTTTGTTATTCTGGGTTTAACATATTTTTCCGCACATGATAGGCTATAAATGGCGCCCAATATATATACTCTGGTGGAGGAACAACCGACCTACAGGAAGCTTCTGACAAGCTTTCTCACATACCCAGCTGGTCGATCCCGGGACTTGAACCTAAGCGGACAGAGGTGAGATGTGAGCGATCTGTAAACGTTTTAGACCATTCGGTCATCTGGGGACATTATTTTAGACTACTTTTGCATTTTATCGTGTTAGTTCAATCAACTTAAATACTAAATATAATTCTGTGATAGCATATTTGTATCCCCACGCTTTAGTGTGGTGATATTGTAAAACCATCCGTCTGTCTGTAACCGTTTTTCCAAAACCAGTGGCTTGAAATTTACCAACTTGGTACTTATTTGGCAAATGTAGGACCCATGCCAAAGTCCCCAAAAGGGGCTCAAAGGTCTAATGTAAAAATAAATTTTAAAAAATTAAAATAAATAAAAATAAATAAAACTTGCAATTACAATGATATTCTCGAACAGGTTTTATATTTTTTACACCAGACTTTGTACATGCATTACATGGTCGTCCGCAGACATTTTTTTAAGAGGTAGCAAAGCCATTTTTTCTTGGGTGGTGTATGTATACATACATACATACATACATACATACATACCTACATGCAATTTAGGACGGTGAAAAGTACGAATAAAGTGAATGCTTTCATCCATTTAAAATGTTTCCTGACCCAAATCCTGAAGTTGCGGATATAATGCGATTTTTTAACATGTTTTATCAGATACTAATGTTTTGGATTGGGGATGCAAGAATCTAATCGCCGTTGCTCTGAACACGATCACCTACATATGGAATGCTGAAACACGTGATTGCTTGCAGCTGGATCTAAAAACCACAGAATCAGAAAACTACTACGTGACCGCTCTGACGTTTGACGTCAGCGGGGCGTTCCTTGCAGTAGCGGATAACTTGGGCGACATATTTGTAAGTGTATTTTGATATGTTGAAATATATCAGAGTGTGAAAAATGATGGCGCCACCATAGTAGCGATACCACGTTTGGAACTACTTTCTTTTTTTCCTTGGGAATTATTTCTGTCTTTATATGTGTTCTTCAGATCTGTATTTCTATATTTAGTCATATTTTATATTTTCTTAGTCGTCTCTCTATCTGTCTGTCTGTCTCTCTACACACACACACGCACACACAAACACACATTTCCTTGGATATATGTTAAATCCGATTCTCTCACCCAATCACGATGAATATATCTTAAAATATGTTAAGACTGTTGACCCAATATACATTTGCGTGATCAATGAAACGGCGTCATGAAGTGTGTGTGTGTGTGTGTGTGTGTGTGTGATTTGGATTTTTAACATGGCTTTAACAATTTTTTAAGTCATATCTCTACGATGTCTGCAGTGTGGCAGTTTATAGTGATGTCTAGCTCTGAGGCATCATGCCGCAGATATGTAGCATGAGATCCAACCTAGTAAAATTATCCTGACACCAGGCCGACCAGTCCTAACACTAACCTATGGGCGCCTAGCGAGGCAGTTGTTAGGACCATTTTTATAAGTATTTGGTATGACTCGGCCGGAGTTCGAACTCGCCACCTCCCGCATCCGAGGGGTACGCTCTAACCACTAGGCCACCGGTGCCGTCCGCGCCATGAAGAGTGCATACAAATGAACAACAGACATCAAAAAGAAGGGTTCAGGTATTAACTTTCTTACAATTAGTCGTCCACATGAACCATGCAAATTGTCAATGACTAAACTTGCATGACCTGTTGCTATTCGATATTCTGTTTCACTCGTACAGTATCGTATGCCTGTTACACTTAACAATCAATGCTACACTTTTACTCACAATCATTAAAATCTCTTATTTAATGTTATGCTCTAAAGCCTATTCGAATGTTTTGTCATGATGCTATAGCATTCACATCCAGAAATGGTCACTGTATCAAGCCTGCGCATGAAATTATAAAGAAAAATATATATCTTCATTTTCACATGAAAACATTCATTAATTTGACAAGATACACAACTTGAAGTATTGTATTTACAATCTAAATTTGTAAAGAGTAGCTGACCTAAACGTTATGTAAAATATCGGAACTTCTTTTTATCAAGGTATTAACGAAACTGTTAATAGCATTGGAGCAAAATGGACAAACAAATCCATGCAAATCGAAGGTTTTTGTCTTAAAAAGATATATGGAAATATTTCCTTGTATAGCTACTCAGAAAACTTATGTGTAGGTTATTTATCACATAGTCGGTACACTTTGCCTATCGTGTGTGCAGTTTCATATTTTTGATTATAACATGTGAACATATCACTTTATGTGATTCTGATTGGTCCAAATAACCCCATGGCATTATTGTGCAATATTATCTTTACTGATTGGCTGCGATCGTGGGAAAACCTTTTTAACCCCGCCTCTTGGAATATTTTGTTTACAATTAACATTTTGGCGACCATTTTTAAACTCGACTTGCGGAAGGAATTTGAGGAAAAATCATCTCTGCTGTCTGAATATGGACAATTTACCCCCACAGGAATTTATGTCATGTATAACAATATCATCAAAAGAAAAATTGCGTAAAACTCCAAGACAAGAACAACAACAAGAAGGAAAACTAAGGATATAGCTCATTTGACAGCGGATGTGGGGGTGGAGGGGGCTGTATATCTGTAACATAGAATCTACCATATATACAAGCGTGATTTAACAGTTAACTTACAGAACTAAATAAACTCGCGTCTGTCCACAGAAGAATGTGGACATAAACCGGTCTCCCAAATGACTGAACTTTATCCAACCACAGCATATTTATGCAGTATATATGGGATGCAAATCTAACTCAAAAGAAATTTGTTTACGTCTTCTGCACAGTCTACTGTTCCAAATCAAATACTGCAAATATCCGGTCACAAATACATTACAGAAAATATGGGAATTTCTGCATCCAGTAATCCTATTTCTCATGAAAATCGCAACAATGTAATGTTTAGATGTGCAGGTGACATGTTAGGATAAACATGTACTCGAGGCCTACACACTGTATCAAACAGTGTGACATCATACGCATTGATCATTGTTTTGATAAATGATTTTGTCGTTATAAAATGTCCTGTTTATTCGGATGGACGCTTGTTCTTTGATTTATAGTTTGTAAAAATAAGTTCAATCTACTTTTACTGGTTCAACTTAATGCAAAACAAAAGAAAGGTACACCGTCTGTCGGAATGAACGAAGTTATTCATTCTTCTTTCTATCTATATAATTTCGACTGAAATAAAAACTATGTGATAAAAAGAATCTCAAACGGGTAATGATTTAATATTAAATTTATGAAACTCTTTTGACATCCTCTATATATTACCATCGTCTCCTGCAAGCAGACATTGGCGTGTTTCAGTGAAATCTCCAAACAATGATTGGCAGAGATCTCACGGATACATGCGACTGTTTGGTTAAATGTAATTATTGCTTAACTGACGTCATCAACGGCAGTTTAAAACAATCAGAATTCCTATATTAAATTACTCTATTGGTACGTATCCAAATTAATTTGCTATTGCCATACACTCGAATGTAAAATTTATGATAGAGGAGTGACATGAATGCTGAATTAAAATTATGTTTATACAATAAAATGTTTCCAAAGAAACATATATACTTACTGCTTTGCAGTCTCGGTTTGCATGATTCCGAAGTAATTTCATGGTAGGCTAATGAAAATCTACTTGCATGTAAATTTCAGAATGTAACTGGCTTCTGCTTAGTGGTGTGTTTAAGGCAATAATTTCTATACTATTCGTTGTTTTGTGTTGTGTTCAAGGCAATATTTTATATTATCATATAGTCGGTACACTTTGCCTACAGTATGTGCAGTTTCATATTTTTGATATTATACATGTGAACATATCCCTTTATGGGATTCTGATTGGTCTAAATAAGCCCATGAAATTATTGTGCAGTAGTCTCTTTAATGATTGGCTGCGATCGTGGGAAAACATTTTTTAACCCCGCCTTCTGGAATTGTTTGTTTTCGCTGAACATTTTTGGGCGCCATTTTTTGATTCGATTCGCGAAAGGGAATTGGGGAAAAAATGATCTCGTCTGTTTTAATATTGCCAATTTACCCCTACAGGGGTTTGTTATGTCATGTATAACATATCATAACATGAAAAATGGCAAAACCCCCAAGACAAGAACAATAACAACAAGTAAAACTACTGGTATTGCTTAGATGATAACGAGGGTGGGGGTGGGAATGGATGGGTGGTATATCTGTAGCATGGAATCCACCCTATATACAAGCTTGGTTTAAATGTGAACTTACTGAAGTAAATAAACTCACCTTTGTTCCCAGAAGAATGTAAACATAAACCGGTCTCCCCAACTGACAGAACTTTATCTACCCACAGCATATTTACGCGGTAAATATGTGATGCAAGTCCGACTCAAAAAGTGATTTGTTTACGTCTTCTGTACAGTCTAATGTTCCAAATCAAATACTGCAAATATCCGGTCACAAATACATTACCGTCAATATGTGTATATCTGCATCCAGTAATCTTCTTTTCACAAAAATATCGCAACAATATAATGTTTAGTTGTGATGTGGAATTTCAACGTAAACACCGCCACTGTGCTGTGCAGCCCAGCTCAAACCGGTACTGTGCACCGTATCAAACAATGTGACATCACACGCATTGAACATTTTGTGTTGACAACTGTTTTGTCTTTTGTAAAATGTTCTGTTTATTTGGATGGACGCTTATTCTTTGATTTATAGTTATCAAAAATGTATAATATACTTTTACTATTTCAACTTTGTTTGGGACTATTTTTTACGCACAACAAATGAAAGGTACATCGTCTGTCGGAATGAACGAAATTATTCTAAATAATTTCTACTGAAATAAAAATATGTAATTAAAAGAATCTCAAATGGGTAATGATTTAATATTAAATTTATGAAATTCGGTAAATAATGTCCAGCTCTTGCTCGCCAAGGCTCGCAAAAGCTGGACATTATTCAACTCGTTTCATAAATTCAATATTAAATCGTTACCCATTTGAGATCCTCTATTTATTCATTGCTCTGTGCTGTGTATAAGGCAATAATGTCTACGCTATCCATGGCAGGATTATGAAACTTGAGGGCATGTATTATTATGACTCTGTGGTCTTAAAGCAAGGAACAGAGAAGAGCCAAAATCAACAAGTTTTGTAAAATTCAACAATTTTTCCCTTAAATACAAAGTGAAACTGTAAATAACATACAGTATTGCGTATTAAATCCCAAATAATCCTAGAATTTCTAACACAAGTCCTAATGATTAAAGTTCTGAATAAACTTTAGTGGTATTCCAAAATGAATCCAACGCTGAAAGTCCTTTGTTGAATCACAATAATATGCAAAATATACCCTTATTTAAATTTCACTATTTCACTAAGTCTCTATTTTCAAGAATGTTATTTTAGATGAGCACTTTGTATTTACAGTTAATAAATAATTTGAATAAATAAATTCCAGCTCAAATGCAATACTGGACACAACAAAAAAACTGATACTGCTTTAGATGTTACCGCGGAAATAAATATTTTTTCCCAATAAACAAGATATTATACCAGATCTCGAAGGTTCCAAATGATTACACCATAAAATCTTGTGTTATAATTAGAAGGTACTATTACTCAAATTATAATAAAGAACATGGTAAACACAATGTCCTTGGCTCTGAGCAAGATAATAATCCTAAAATGTATCCTTCGGCCAGAAAAAGGTAATGTTGTTTAAAAAACTGTCACTGATTTTGGACAAGGTCAGCAACAAAAATACAAGTCTACGTAACCCACAGCCTATCATGAAATAAAAAAACTAAAAACTAACAAACAATGCAAATTAAATATGCAAAACAACATCCCCAACAGAATCTTGCCCGAGTACAAGAAGCAGGTCATAGTCACTTATATTTCACACCTATTTTGTATTGGTTTCATATTTTATTGTACTTGTTGTTATTTTGGTTTCTTGTGCAATCTTTGTTGTGAATTGATTCAACATGTCGAAAAGATATATTTCTCTGTATTATATTGCTGAACAAATATGTTTGTTTACTACCTTGCTTGTTTCATTTCTTCCGTCCATTCTTCCTTTCTTCATTACCTTCTTCCTTCCCTATAGCTATCATTTTCGGCTCGCTGTTATATGACGTTATTCGCTTTATTTGTTTTAACTTAAGATATACGACATTGAACAAATGAAAATGGTCTCCAAATCTTGTGGTGGTGATAAAGGGTCAGTAGGAGTCCTGCGATGGTCACAGTCAGCATTAGCATGGTAAGTCGAGTCTATCTGTCTGTCTCTGTCTATAGATCAATCAATCAAGCAAGCAATCAAGCAAGCGCACTGTGACAAAACAAAGAGCAGAATTGCATTCTTTAATTTCTAAACTCTGAAAAAGTACTTTGAGCTGCTTAAACGGGAATTTGCTGTCCATATCGATGTACAAAAAATGGTTCACTTTCATTTTCACATTAGACTGAGACAAATCGCTACACAAATTTCAGCATATTTAAAATAGATAATAAATCATCATAACTTCTGACTGTCGATTAGTTCCGAATATATGTTATGGTTGGTTTGGTTGTTATTTTTGTGTGTTATGGCACAGTAAGGTTATTTGGAGCCGGGACCATTGGAGTAAAATACTTTGTATAGGGACACACGGATGTAGCCGACTAGGGTTTATCCCTTTTAGTCGCGAGGCTGCAATGTAAACTGCTGAACCACCGTGTCTCCGCTTGCTTAAAGGAAAATAATTCAATTTATCATATTCAGAAAAGTTCGTTGTCAATAATAATAATAATAAACTACTACTAAAGATGGTGGGGCCCCGAGTGGCCTAGTGGTCTAAAGCGCTCACCGTCACGAATCACTGCCATCTCACCTTTGTCTGCGTGGGTTCGAGTCTCGGGCTGGGCCAATGTGGGTAAGTGAGAAAGCTTGCCAGTAGCTTCTCGTGGGTTGGTGGTTCTTTCCGGGGTTTTCCCGGGTTCTTCCTCCACCATTTATACTGGCCGCCATGTATAGCCTATTTTGTGCTGAAACTTGGCATTAAACCTTACAACAACAACAACAACTAAAGATGGTGCCAATATGCTTAATGAGCTTCCAGCTTGTATTGGCAATTTTACTTGAAACAAAAGACGAAAGCGGTACAACATCAACTACTACTTAAAACAATACCAGCAAAACTACTCATGAACTTAACGATGATGACAACCACTACTAATGATAATACTACTAAGACGACGATGATGATGATGACTTTTCTTTTATCTACAGTGGAACGCAGAAAGGACAAATAGTCCTTTTTGACTCACGTCAACCGAAGAGCGACAATCGCACACAGCTGGCTGGACATAAACATGAGGTGTGTGGCCTCCAATTCAGGGACAGCACACCGCCATACCTAGCGAGCGGGGCTGACGATGGACTGATAACCATCTGGGACATACGGGCGAACAGTTCGCACACCCGGATAGAAGCACACACCGCATGTGCGAAGGTATTTTGTACAAGGCTCAGCAGTGGCAAATTCCCGAGCTTGTCTTATTACAATGAAATCCGGATTCGTAATAGAAGCACTAACAACATTAATGTTTAACCTATACAAGTCCGCAATGGTCTTGAATGCACTGAAGGCTCACATCCAAAGATAAATAGATAAATGGTCAGATGGAGAGAGAAATATATATATATATATATATATATATATATATATATATATATATATATATATATATATATATATATGTGTGTGTGTGTGTGTGTGTGTGTGTGTGTGTGTGTGTGTGTGTGTGTGTACATAACCAGTAAACTTCATCTAATCAGGATGTATTTTCACCCATCTATCTATTTTAGGATTAACACAATCCCCAAAATGTTGCAATTTCTATTTCCATCAAAATGGTACACGAAACTCTCTAGTATCTACTTGCTTGTATCAAATTGCTGTTGGTGAGAAAACTGGAACATTATCATTGATAACAAATTATATAAATAAAAGTTGTATTGTTGATCACCAATGTTAAGTATCGACTCTACTCATCCGATGTATACCAAATATAGTAAAGTCAAGACTCTAGAATGCTTACTGGTTAATTTTCTTTGTTAATAACTATACAGTGTAATGTGTTGCCTTCAACCCCAGCTTGCTAAGTGGTCTAAGGCGCTCGCCGTTACAGATCACTCATATCTCACCTCTGTCCGCGCGAGTGCTGTCTCAGCTTGACAACTTGAGGACGTGAGAAAGCTTGTTTTGTATTTGCACACCCTCGCGTTTGTTTGTACCCACTACCGATTAAGTTTAAACCATATTTGTTTGAGAAACTTTGTCAAATGCAAATACAAACAGATGATTTGGGAGATTCAGCAGAGAGCATAAGCTTATTAGCACTACTCCCCAATAGTAACCAGAAAGAAAATATTACATCAAAGATCTCGATACCGGCACCAATGATTTTTCAGAAAATATGCATACACTTACATGCAAAGCATAACAAAGAATAAGAACTAATTGCGATTCAAATGGTTGTGAGTTCAGTCAATTAATTAAACCTCTTAGTCATCCTAATATAATTTTGCACAGCTAAAAATATTTGTGTGTTGTTTTCTGCAGTTAAAATAGGGTTGCCAAATAATAATGTTTTAATCGTAAGAGCGAAATTGACCGTGTATAGGAATTGATCTCTTAAGATTTTGAATATATGGAACAGTCTAGAAGAAAGTGTTCTGCGTTCTCAATTTCACCACAGGAGTAATACTTATTATTAGGGACACGATTTGTATATAAATCGAAATTTTCAGTTGCCACAATTTGTTCTTAGCCTAGCATGCATGATCTGAGGCATTCTATCACCAGCGTAGTAGTAACATAGAGTCGTTTCATTATTGCCATTCAAGTAGGCTTTAAAATTGTGCATTGAAGGGTTATCCTCACTTCAACGGGTAACAAGTTCCATATTCGAATCGTAGAAGGTAGAAATGAATTGTAGAACAAAGTCGTTGTATACATTGGGGGTCGATGATCGTTTGAAAATTGAATGGATAAGGTCTCGTGTTCAGTAAATAACGGTCGAATCAAATCCTGAAGATATGCGGGAGCTAGTAGTGGTAAATTTTAAATAGTTGAAGCAGTTTATGCTGTAACGGCGAGAGTTTAGGCTTTCCCAGCTAGTTTCATGGTACAGTCGTGAAGGAGATGCACTTTTGGTTGCACCCGTTATGATTCTCATCGCCTCAACATTTATTTTTTCTAGGAGTTCTTATCATTCATTGTACAATTGTCCCAAATGTGTTCAGAGTAAAATTTGGAATAATAGAAGATACGTATATTTTTCCAAAGATAATCAATCTAGTTTGAATTTTAGACTTTTAGAACAATTTAATTTCTCCCAGGCTTTGTCGGAAATTTATTTAATATGTGCTTGCCAAGTAGCATCACTGGATAATATAATGCCCAGATGTTTGTGCTGAGAAACCTCTTGAAGGTGTGTTTCGGCCATGCATAATATACGATGGTGGTTCTGGTTCCGTTTTCGTGTTGTTAACATTGATTCAGTCTTGTCGGGATTAAATGCAACTCACCAAAGTCTGGAACATTCATAGATCTTTTGAATTTCAGATTTTACCAGCTGTGATCTGGTTATTCAACTATTACATACAATGCCATATCGTCAGGAAATAATCTGATTGATGATTCTATGTTCTCCACAATATTATTAATGAAAATTACAAATACTGGTTGTCCCAAAACAGACCCCTGGGGGATTCCATCATTAATGTATTGAACATCTGAGGATTTAAAATTTATAATGTCTCGTTTTGTTGACAGTAAATAACTTTCAAACCCTAATACAAAATTTCCATGAATACCAATACTTTTTAATTTCGAAGCATGCCTTTGTGCCAAACTCTGTCGATGCCTTGCTAATATCGAAGAAAACGGTCAAAATCTCCATACCTTGGTCTAACAAATTGTATTGTATATGTCTGTTAATTGATGTGTTGTCGAATCACCCGGTGAAAAACGTGACTGATTATGTGAAATAATATCGTGCTGAACAATATAATTGTTCAACTATTTATATATACACTTCTCAAAAATTTTAGATAAAGTACATAGTAAATATGTAGAACGAAAGTTAGAGAGTACGGTTTTAGATCTTTCTTATGCACAGACACTACGTTACTTTGTTAGTTTCTAGTGATCTGGAAACACTGTAACTGACTGTGCAATTTTTTTTGGAGCAGTTTAGGGTGCAGCAAGTCCGGGCCACGTGCTTTTGATGGGTTTAAACCCACTATGACAGTATAAACGTCATTATCTGTTATTTTAATCTCATCAAGTGAAGGATATGTTAAATCTCGTCGATCTAACTCGTGAATTTATGGTAAATATAGGTTTATATAGTTGAATGTTCACAAAAGAAATCGTGAAACTTTGATTTATCTTCGTCCTGACTTATAACCTTATCATTCACAATCAAATATTCGCATGATTTCTTTTTGTTTTACTTTCCTTGAATTTCTCTAATTAGATTTCACTAGTAAAAGACTGGTCGAAACTAATTTGAGGAATTCAAGGAAATTTTCCATGTGAATGCCTGATTCTTTCCATTAGAGTGTTATAATAATTAAATTTAGGTTTCCTAATCTCGTTAATAACCATGTTTCTATTTTGCCTATAGAGAAACCATTGCCTAGGATTTTGTGTACGTTTCGCTTGGTCATACAATCGTTTACTTTTCTTTACAAGTTTCCTAATTTCATTATGCATCAAAAGCTGATTGTGTTTGCGAATAATAGCATGACTGTGTATTACACATTTCCTTAATGCTTCATGGATGATATTTATAAAATTCTCAACGCTGACATCGACATTATTTTCATTAATTACTGTATCCCAAGCGAAAGACATGAGTATTGAATTCAAAAGAGTATAATTCCCTTGGTCATATAACCAGATTTCTCTTTCATAACACGGTAATTTTTAGATGGTGAATTTAAAGGCAGCATATACAATACCGTGGTAATGAACGCCTACAGCGTGAAACGGGTCCAAAATATCAGCAGAGTATACGAAGTCAGGTTTTGATATCAAATTAAAATCAATTATGATCTCGGAATGCTCTGTAAAATTTGTTGGCTGGTTATTAACTGGTGAAGATTACTTGACTCGTACAACAATGAAATTTTTTTATTTGGAAGAAGGCAGTTTTCGTTAAAATCCCCCATTAAAATTATATAGTCACGGTAATGGATTGGGCTATACTTAATTCGAGATGCTACCAAACAAATACACTGTAAATGGGCTGTCTGTATATTCCTGCTATTAACTGTTTCTTCCCTTTAGAGAGTTGCGTCAGTGAGGATATTGCTGGAGATTGTGTGCTGATACGAACTTTAAGGCTAAAGTTGACCATCAATGCTAGCATTGCTGCACATGTTGTGACTCGAGTAACCTTTCCGTCCTTCTTTTTGATGAAGATCAACCCATTCCACACACAGGTGTCTTTGATTTTCCCATCTTTTTCAGAATTCTCGCTTGTTTGGCGATATTGGCTCTTGCTTGTGTCAAGTCCTCATTCAAGTACATCTTAGATGAACGGTTTGAAGGGTTTTAATTTAGACCGTGTTTTCATCATTTCCAGATACTTACGATATTTCAAGGACTTAAACCAAAATTGATCTATTTTTTTACTGGATGGCCCTACTGATTTTAGAAACGTATAGCATCAAGGATATAATAATGCACAAAACTTTGTCATTTTATATATTGATTTATAATTTCTAACCTGGGGAACCCTAACACTGTCGAATTATTGGCGTTTCAACGAAAACGAAGTTCCCGATGTAAACAAGCAAACATACTGCTATCTATTTCTGGTTTCTAAGTGTCTGTTTCAGTCAAAACTGTCATCTGCGTCCTATATTTGCAATGACTAGTTTTAATATTTCTAAAACAAACTGAACAAAGAAATGGGAGGAACTCTTGTATACATGTGTTCAAAGAGATGTAAATCAAAAAACAAACGGAATTATTGAGATTTTCAAAGACCGTGAACTACGTCATATCTGTTGCCTGAAAAGACAAGCAAATA
Organism: Megalonaias nervosa; assembly: GCA_016617855.1. NCBI lineage: Eukaryota > Metazoa > Mollusca > Bivalvia > Unionida > Unionidae > Megalonaias > Megalonaias nervosa. Next base: position 99,673 of record JAECUM010010488.1, on the reverse strand, counting down.
TGGCAACCGTGTTTCTAACGAAACTCCCGTTTGATGCGAAACGCCAACAAGTTGGCAGTGTTTGGGACCCCCCTGGCGACAATATCGGGTTAGAAGTTATAAATCAGTGAATGAAATCACTAAATTTTGTGCATTTTTATATGCTTCATACTTTCTGATTTTAAAATCGGTGGGGTTGGTGGGAACAAACAAACGGGATTGTGATAGAATACTATAGTCTGACTATACCAACCTTTAATGTGATAAAAAGTGCAAGGAACTTAGTCAACTATTCATTGATTTATATTTTCTAACCCGACTGTGAGAAGAATGGCCCTAACACCGTCATCGTCTGCGCGTTTCATGCTTAATGGAAGTTTTCAATATAATAGACGGACATGCTCGAGATCCATTTCCAGTTCCTGGACAAGTACATTTTCAGCAAAGGGGTGTGTCCACGAATACAGATGTACATACATATGTCGTCTGCTTCCGATATTTACAATGTCGAATCAAGCAAAGGAAAAGAATGACAACAACAAATTTGTCTTTCACGTGGATTTAACAAGCGGTTTAATTAATATGTTCATGTGTGCAAAGGGATATAATTCCAAACTCTGAACGTTATGGTAATTTACGAAACTATCCGGCAGTTACCGAATAGGATGAACTTCGTCATTATGCTGCCTGATGGAAATAAACTAGCCCGTAGTGTACGCAATATGGCGCCGTGTTAGTATGGAAAGTCTGCTAAGCATGAAAGGTGCAATGGGATGCCAGTATTAGTACCATTATGGTCACAGTCAGGTTAGAAATTATAAATCAATGATTCAATTGACTTAGTTCTGTGCACAATTTATCGCATTAAAACGTTTTCGTTATTGAAATCGGTAGGGGGATACAGACCAACGGGGATGTATAGTCAGACTATAGCTTCCCGCACAGGGGTTCGTTACAAAGAAAATTAGGAGTATCCGTCCATGAATCAAGGGATGAGCTGTTTTGAAAATTGAACTATTTTTGATTACGACTGGCTTAAGTTGGAAATTAGCAGACGCAATTAGAATAAACTAGCAGGGTTGGAACTACCGAGGGATGCTGACTCGTGTCTTCCCTTGTGTTATATTGTTACAAGTTGGACCCCACCCCATCCCTTGATTCATGGACGGATGCTCCTAATTTTCTTTGTAACGAACCCCTGTAGTTTCCAGTGGGTCGGTGGTTCTTCTCTGGGGTCTTCATCCACCAAATATACTGACCGTTATGCATAGCCTGTCAAATGCTGAAAAATGGCGTTAGACCCCATAAAACCAAAGCCAACCTCAACAGGTTATACGTGTATTTTATATATTAATAAGCAAAGGAATTATTGGAGTGGACTTTGTCCTTGCTCGCTGGTCATTCATTGTAGCATGAATCTGGGGGTTATCGTCTTGCCTAATTCTGAATATTGACCACACATGAGCCGCCCCATCGTTGCGAAATTCTCTCTTGGCTTCACGGATACGATTGACTAAAGTCTTATTCGTCAAATCAACATCAACCAGACTTCGCCTCGGCAAGTCAGGGGTTATTCTGTCAAGATCGAATCTAGCTTGAGAGGGTTTGATCAAAGATAATCTTGTAAATTCTTCCATCATGTAATTAAGGCAAATATATATCTAAATTAAACTTTAATTTATATACAATGATTCAAGCAAAGAATAGTTGCAAGTGGTTGATGATTGGATCTACAACTCCTTGTAATAAGTCTTGTGGAACGGATTTCTGTGGATACCACCTACAGTGTGTGCGATGAGTGAGTCTTGGACCAAAGCCGTGTTTGAAATGTAACAATGGAGTCAGGGGGAAACGCAGTTGTGTGTAGACTGTGCAAGCAGAAAATACAGAGCTTTGAAATGGTATTATGATAAAAAAAAAAAAATGATAGCGTTGAATCTCTTACAAAAAACGCTGGAGACTATCTCGCTAGATTTTCACGCTAGCAGCATCCTACATATTTTTTCTAGTAATAAAATAATAATTTAGACAAATAATATATACTATATAAATGGAGTAAGGAAATAACGCCGATGTAACGCATCCCACCATCAAGAATTGTGAGGCTTCGCGTGCTGATGACATAGCAATTGTCGACTAAAAAACCGGTCGTTCTGTTAGTAATGCTGGTTATCTCATGTTCACTGTTTGGGGGTAAAAGATATATCTATCACAAATTTATTTATGAACGTTTTCTATGGTTTGCTGTTGCGAGACGGTTATGGAATGAAGATGCTACGTTAATTTTATAAAACCTGGATGATCTGGATGGCACTGGTGTTCTTTTGATCAGTTATGTTACATTTGCGCGTTTAGTGGAATTCATTTCCGGAGTTATTTTAATCCTTCCATCTTCCACAACTCTCATCATGAATTCCTCACCGAATTAAATGTTACACAAATGTATATTGATGGATCCAAGGATGAGGAAAAAGCTGCTGCAGCCTTCATTAGTGGAAACCACACAAGTTCGCTTACCAAATGGTACATCGATTTTTTCAGCAGAAATCAGAGCAATAGACCTTGATCTGCAATATATCGAAATCAAACGTATTATAAACAGAATTATCTTCGACTCACTGTCAGTACTTCAGTCACCACACAATAGAAGACTGGATAACCCATTATTAACCAATATTCTTGTCGAAAATACTGAGCTGAGTACCTCCCACAACATAGTATACTGTTGGTTACCCAGCCATATTGGTATTTAAGGTAATGAAAAAACAGATCGCGCTGCTAAAATGGCCCTATCCCAAGAACCATCTGATTTTAAAATAACGTATATTGATTTTAAACCTAGTATCAAGAGTCTTTACGTCAGAAATGGCAGGCATCATGGAATGATGCAGTGAATAACCAACTTCATGCCATCAAGCCAACCCTAGGTGAATGGACTCCTTCCTACAGAACCGTCCGAATTGCAAGAATTAGAATTGGTCATACTTATAAACCCACTCCCACATGCTAAAAGGTGAAGACCAATCAGAGTGCGTTTCTTGCAATGAACCATTCACTGTTAAGCATTTTATGGTGGAGTGTTTCGACCTCCATTCTACGCGCGATCAGTACTACAATGTACATGACATGAAGGAACTTTTTGATACAATAAACGTCACTTGTATTATAGAATTCCTGAAAGAAGTAAACATTTATTCGAGGCTATAACTTTATGCTATCACCTTGAGCAATTTCATGTAATGTATGTACCGTCCTTTATTTTCAATACCTTTTCATCTGTCTTCATTAACATACACCATTTACATTCCCCGTTGATCGGGAAGCTTTACATATTACAGTTACCATCTTATCGGTTTACTTTCAACTGTTTGGTTTTATATCGCTGGTCGATACGAAACCTTTTACCACTTTTAAATGATCCTACATATAACCTTTTGTATGGCGCTAAATAGCCTAACAGTGCTGGTGCGCCGTAAAAATACAATCAATCAATCAATCAACCTGAGTTATTTTACGCTCTTAATATGTACGGAAAGATGTATAATTTTGACAACCTTTGTTAACTTCTATCGATATTCGGTATGCATACAGTAGAGCCCTACATGTACTAACAAAACGTCGATGGTGCAACATCTCCGATTCCATAACTTTCCGGTATTTTATTTTTTTACATGTGATGGAAAACCTACAAAGACAACTCTATTACTTTCCATTTTCTTTTTTACATGGGAGGGAAAACTTACAAAGACAATTCTATTAATTACCCATGTTCTTCTTTTATATTAGAGGGATAACATCCAAAGACATGACGTTGAGATACAATTTAAGTATTTTTGTCTGCTTATGAAACATGGGGTCAAAATTTTTGACGACGTTTGCTGTTGGCGCATGCGTCAACGTTAAAGTTTGTACATTTCTTTTTTGTGTTTGTTTCTTTTTTTGGCTTAACGCCATTTTGTAGCACATGATAGATTATACATGGCGGCCAGTGTATTTGGAGTTGGAATAATCTGAACAGTGTCTAATCGGACACTGTTGCATGCACAGACAAAAACAGGCAAACATAGGTCACAGTGACATACTTTCATTCTGCAGTGACAACGTTACTCTTTTGCATTTTTACAGATTCTTTGATACTGTTGTATGTACCGTCGAGGGTTATATTCATCACGGGCAGAAGTGATTCATTGAGGCATATAATGTTTCTTTTGTACTTGTCTGTCCGTCACACCGCGATCAAGCTTTTAATTCGGGTCATTTCAGATACTGTGGGATGGCATCCGTGTTTCATGAATACTTTTCTAGTTTTGTATTATGTCTACATTTGGTTTTCACAGAGATTTAGCAATCCGCAGAATTCTAGTATAGAATTACATTAATCAGACTTGCCACACCCCTCTTTTTGTTACCAACGTCAGCTATCTCAACAAGCGGTTTTGAGGGTTATTCCTAAATCTGGCACATATTGCTTGCCGCTTTCCTATATGTTTGCAACAGAATAAAAAAAAAAATATTAAATTGGAAAATAAAAATCTGTATTATGAAAATTATATTAAATATCCCTATGTAACCCTTTCCTTCCCCAAGCCAGGCTAAAACAACAATACAAATGCACAGACCGGTAGTGTTAAAAAAGTGTCAAACACGTTATGCACGCACGCACTCACGCACGTACGTACGTATGTATGTATGCACATGCATGCATGTTATTTTTGTTAATTGGCAGGCGTTGGCTTGGTGTCCCTGGAAGTCTAACATCCTTGCGTCAGGTGGTGGTTCTGTTGACGGTCACATTCGTCTTTGGAACGTAAATTCTGGAGAGCAATCTGGAGAAATCTACACTAAATCTCAGGTAATTTTTTTAAAAGTGATTACGACACTTGTATATCACCTACCTCCAGCTTCTTATATTACGACGTATTCAAAGTGTATTTTCAGATTAGGCAAAATAAATTTCCTCATGAAAATATGTCATTTTGTCTCTTTCTCGAGACTTTCTGCTTCTACAGGTAGATAAACATAAGTAGTATGTAGTGCTGTTAAGAAATATTGATTTGAGAAGAAAAGACGATTTTTCTATGAAAAGAAAAATCTCAGATTAAAGAAAACTTGTTGATTATTCCATGGAAAAATCGTATTTTGTAAACAATGGTTTTAATTATTATCGAATGATCTTGTTTTGAATTTTTCTTTTTTAATGTAAAGACTACTGATTATTTCATTTTAACAAACATTTGAGTAAAAAGGATAGTTTTCATTAAAAATTGAGGTTACCAAAATCTTGGTTGGCAATTAGCATGGAATTTCCATCATTTTGTGGTCAAATACAGCTTGCATTTACAGACATTTCCGTACCACCTATTGCATTGCCATCCTTTCTTGGTAAAATATATAGCTAATGTATGCAGAAAAAAGTCTTTATTCCATTTATGTCGAGCAGCCTTTAAAGCTAAAATAGAAAATTCCTTTTACGATGTTGTCATTTTCTCATTTTCATTATTGTCCCAATATATAAAAACTATGTTATCTTAAATTTAACAACGCATTGAACGTATGCAAACGAATGTGGTTAGAACTCTTTTAGATGAAAAATATTCAACCAGCACTCAACTTAAATAGTTCCTTGTTAAAGATCTGTTTAAAAAATTAAGTGACTCACTCATCGTGTGCAAAGTTTAAAACAACCTGCCACGATGTTATCGGAATGCTTGTGCTCTAGTGTACGAGTTCATTCTCCATTTATGCGCTCTTTTTCTAAACAGCAACCAAGTATGTTAAAGCACAGGAAATGTTTAAAAGACATTTTGCTTACAGTGGTATTTTAATGTAGACTTTTACCTTATGATATTAATCATATTCAGCATTTGCTACCATTGTACACAAATGTAAAACTTTCGTTTGAAACCAAACGTTTTTCTTTTTGTTTTTACGAGAGTGACATATTGTATTGCCTACAGTCAGTAATACATACTTTGTATAGTTCATATACTTGTACATAATGTGAATAATGTATATATAGCTCAGCCCCGAGTGAAATGACCCTTCGGCTCAACGTTCCACGAAGAATGAAGAAAAGCTATTATTATTATTATTATTATTATTATTATTAATGAGACAGACTATCATTTACACGCCATGCGAAGAGATGTAAATATCTTTCCGATTTCTCGATATTGTGATTGTGTTCGGCCTTGCTTTTTCTTCTAGGTATTGAGATTTTAGTACGATCAAGTTCTGATTTATATTCAACAGATATGTGGCCTGCTATGGTCTCCTGAATACCACGAGCTAGTGTCGGCGCACGGGTCAACCAAGTGCGACAACAACGATGTTATACTGTGGAACATGAAGAATTCTGAGTTTGATCCCGTGGCTACATTACGTCATCACTGCTGCAGACCCCTCCATATTGCTCTTAGCCCTGACAGAACGACATTGGGTGAGCAACTAGGACGATATTGATTAGTCGAATATATCCTTATTCCTAGGATATGTCTGTTTCTTTAGTATGCCTCTTCATAACTGTGGAATAAATTACACATAACTCACGGGAGATAAATCTACAATAAGAAACAGAACGTGTTGAGTCCATCCTGCATATAAAACAGTAAGATGTTGGTTATCAACAAACCCAACAGAAAATATTTCAAATAATTACTGAGAACTTTAACACACACAAAAATGTAATCAGTTATTGAGAACGTTTAACCATCATATAGAGTAGTGACCGAAATGAAACGTTGTAGTACACTATCTTGAATCTTGCATCTAAAGTAATTGTAATTTTATAATCTGTTGTTTAGAATAAAATCATATAACTGTTCGTAAAGCTGAGTCATAGAACTGATATAAAAATGTCCCGTATGAAGAACAATAACACTGCTAGTGTATGATTCAACAGCATTTTAGGGTCTGTATTGTTGAAACTTTATAAGCGTGAATCTCTCATTCAGACTCCAAGTGAAGAAGGACTTTCTGCAATTTAGCAGGAATAATTTGGACTCTACAACTTGTACGATTTTCTTTGCTCTAAATTTCGTCTTTGTTTTTGAAACCGCAAATCCATAGCGTCACAACTGATTTGGTGGATGTAGCTTAATATCTACATTTAATACTAAGAAGATCTTGAAACCACGAGACTTCAGTAAATGCTATAATTTTCGCAAAATCCGGCCTTACAAAATATTAACCAACCCAACAAAAACATCAGACTTGCGGGTGCTTTGGTGCATGCCTTGTATCACTCATCTTTTTCTAACTTGTATGAGAGATACTTCTAGAAAATTTTGGATATATTTGAGATGGTTAATAGGTAGATATTCAGTGATAGATGTAAGCCTATTTTTGATTTATTGCAGCATCAGTCGGTGCAGACGAAGCTATGTGTTTGTGGAAATGCTTTCCCAAGCGAAAACCCGGTCCATTTTCCTCGAAGAATGTGTCCAAACTGAACTTGGATCTTGCAATACGTTGAGTACATAGATCCCAATGCATTATTGTGCTAGTCTGTGAGAAAATAGTGCTATAATTTTACGTTACAAGACAACTATTTTTGTTTAAATAAAACAAGTCAGCAAAAAAGCCAAGAATCCAGATTTATTTGGCATCAACTACTAGTAATTTTGCAATTATTATTTCACTCAGCGTGAAAGTTTATCCTCGAAGACAGCAGAGAGAAATACTGTGAATGACAAAACTGAGTGGATATGTGAATATTTACAAGCAATAGATGAAAGCTTCACCAATGAATCGCCGACTTACGTAACTGGCAAGATATTGTCATTAGGAGGCGAGGACAGTTAGTGCTATGCATATAAAGGAAATCGTTAAGGTGGAAGATCAACAGATTTTAGCAAGTTGACAAAGTAGTGAAATGGTTGTGAGGCGTTTAGAAAAAAAAAATCGTTTTACCTGGTTGCAGGCAGAGTGCGATCTTGTTATGATCCTATTTTCCGTGGTGCATCGTCCATCAACAATTGCTTTGTACCGACTTCTCAAATAAAAGCTAGCCTAATTTCAATCAAACTTGGCACAACACATCCTGGCGTAAAGGCATTTCAAGTTTATACAAATAGTGCTGATCATTCATCGAATATGATAGCTACTGAGAAAAAAGAAAACTTTCACACGACTTCACAAAATGTCCAGAATAACCAAGTTTGACAGAAAATATCCTGGCATGAAAACGTATCAAGTTTTGTTTTGCAAATGCTTGTCAGTCTGCCATCAAATATGGTGAATATTATTACGAATGGAAAAACCTTTAAAGGTTTTCTAAAAAAGATGCTGCACAGAATGTGACCATATTTGATCAAAAGCATCTTGGCATAAAGACCTTTAAATTTTATAAAAATAATGCGAATAAGCCAATACTAAAGTAAGAACAACCTTTAAGGACTTCTCCATAACCAATTAACAAAATTTTACCAAATTTGTGAGAATGCATGCTTGTTTGAAAATTTCAGTTAGAAAATGATGCCGATCTGCCATCAGAACGGGTCAAAGTTAATAAAATATAAAAACCTTTAAACAAATTATTTTAAGAAACTTCTTAACAAAATTATACTACTACATTTTACTCAAAGTAAATGGCATCAATGCCTCTAAAATTTGTACAAATGATACTGATTTGCCATATAACATATTTGCAGATACTAAAAAATGAAAACTTGAAAAAAACCATCATCCTGATATAAATCCTTTTCCTCTTTATATAAATTATGCTAATCTGCATTCATATATGACCGTTATTACTAAAGGAAAAAGAAAACGGCATTAAACCGACGTCTTCAAAATTTGTGGACAGAATTTGACCAAATATGACAGAGGTTCCTGTCATGAAAGCCTTTCAGTTTTGCACAAATGTTGCTGATCGACTTTTCAATATGACCATTGTTATGACATAGAAAACCCTTTAAACAACGACTTAAAAAAAGCGGTCAACATAATTTGACTGCATTCTGCAAAAAACATTCTGCATAAACCATTCAAGTTTTCACAAATGATGTTGCTTTGCATTCGAATATGGCTGCGACTACCATATATATATATATATATATATATATATATATATATATATATATATATATATATATATATATATATATATATATATATAGAACGTTATGTTATCATCCTAACCCAGTTTAATTGGCCAACTACTCATGCATTTAGCATGTAGATTATTTCAGCCTAGTGAGCAATCTCATGCTAACATTTTATTTAATTTTCTCCTTCCGTTCTTTTTCCCTTCCTTTCTTTCTTTCTTTCTTCAATAAACCCAGTCTTGGAGAGACTGTAGTAAATTGTGTGTTTGTTTTCAAAATAGTGCATGATGAAGCTAACTAAACCTGGTATTCTCAACAATTTGCATTCCTTGAAAAGGGTACGGGTAAGAGACAACTTGCTTTGCATTGGGTGTTTTCTTTTCATAGAAAATTATGATGGTGACAGTCTAAAAGATGTGGGTTTATTCATCTTATTCTTCAAATCAAGTTCCTGGTATCATAATGCGACATGTGCAAGACAAAAAAGCCCAAAAATTAGAAAAGCTGAAGTTTTTTTACCTCCAAATTTTAAAACAAGGCCCAAATAATGTTTAACTATGCATATTTCTACAGCAATGTTTTGATTTTGATACGCTTCATAGTTATGTTAAAATAGTTTTGATTGTATCTATCGATTCCAGTCTTGTTTGTGATGATTTATTTAGTGATGAATCGAATATTATGAAATATTTTTGCTTTTAAAAAATTTATTTTGACGAAATTGTTTTTTTGTTTTTTTTTTTAAATGTTTTGAACAGAAGCTTAGCTACAAATCTTTGTACCAAAAGTGGAAAAATGGAAAAATATCAAATATATGTATGCCTTTCTAGATATTGTATGACATTATCTTTTGATAACTTATAAAGTGAGATCAAAATAAATTGACTTCTCATGAAAGCCAGAAACATCACTTTTGCGTTTGTTTCATTATCGTATAGATATCATTCTACATACGGTGACACTCATTTCTGTTTCGCATGCGGAAGGTTATGGGTTCAAACCCCCGCCGAGTCATACCAAAGACTTGTAAAAATAAAAATAGTACTAACACTGTTAGGCGCTCAGCATTACGAGTTTAGTGTTATGACTGGCCGGCCTGGTGTCAAGATAATGTGACTAGGTGGGACATCATGCTACATGTCTGTGGCATAATTCCCCAGTACCAGACGTCACTTTGAACTGCCACACTGCAGACATCGCAGCTATATGACTCAAAAATTGTTAAAGCTACATTAAAGATCCAACACACACACACACACACACACACACACACACACACACACTCTTCTGTCTCAAGGGACGAGTGAAATCTGGCGCCGTATTCTTGAAACTTTTGAACTCAAAATTAACTCGCATTAAACTCAATCTCAAAGTCCTCAGTTTTGTCAAGTCTGTTAACTTCAATTAGAATCAATTTAGAATTATATAATTGTCCATATTTTCTTCACGTTCGTTCCACTCCTCGACTGTTGAATTTGACCATGTAATTGTACTCTAAAGTGTTGCATAGACTAGGGCAATCGTCGGAAAAATGAATTTTGGAGGCGTTTGTGAGTAATAGTTAGCAAAACACTTTTCCTAAAGGATGTTGGCATGCCGATGCCAAATACTTTGTTTCCCACGCTCTCTTTTGATATTTTAGGATCGAAATCGTAAAAAACAATACCATGACCAATATGCCTGTACCTTCTGAATAGGAGGCTGGGGGGATCAAGTCGCCACGAATTTGCTGTCTAAAAACGTACTGAGCACATAAAAATATGGCCATTCTCAATATATCATGGTGGAGAATAGTATCAAGAACATTTCTATAGGTATATAAGTTTAGTGCGGTATTTTTTTCTAGTGGTACGTCGATTTTTTATAGTACCGGTACGTCGGTAGTTTCTGTCAGTACCGAATGTATGGAACTTCCGGAGGAATCTTGCTACAAACTGAATGATTTATAACAGTGATTTAATTATTCATGACAAAATAGTTCGAAAAATTATCTTTTGTTTACAAAATAGTTGTATACATATCAAATAATGGTGATTATATATATATATATATATATATATATATATATATATATATATATATATATATATATATATATATATATATATAATATAATATAATATCTCCTGACACCTGTCCTGTATGGCAACGCAGTGGAGAAATGAAATGTCGTGAACGCAGTCGGTACAAATAAAAATTTCGGATTAGAAAAACAAAAAACAATCAGTAGTCATATTTTAGTTTATCTGCATGTGTTAAGTATATGTATTCCTATGCACCACTGCGAATCATCCTATGATTTTCAGGAGCGCAACTTCATATAATTAGTCAACTGAATATTTTCTCGTTTGCTGATTAAATATGTTCTTTTTACTAGTCCTCATATAAATATCTTGCGCAGGCATCCCACTCAAAGTTCCCTTCCTATAATATCAACAGTATAGCTCGAAACAGTATGCTTCGGTATCAAGACATCCTATTTAGTAGAGGGGTTATATGCGTTTTACCTTTTATAGTTTTATATATGTCACTGCCTTCTATCCCACATAACTTTTATTCACTTTATCATAAAAACCACGTACTATACACAACACGTGGATTTAATAATCCACCAAATTTAATTAGCAAGACTCGAACAAGATAGACTCAGTGGCCTATATAAAACCGACCAGTAACCGGAAAAACCGCGTATGACACTACTATGGTAGACGTTTTGCTCGACTTTTATTGTCTGTAAATCCACTATGCGGTTACTTATCTGTGCTTGGAGTTGTCAGTGATTATATATAATGGAATTTCCGCCAACAAAGTCTCGAACTCGGCCATGCTAATTAAATTATCCTCGATAGCCGCTGAATACAGTTTACTAATCATGTTGAGATTACTTTGTGCCGCTGCAAGCAGTTCGGAATAAACACGCACTCGTGAATGTGATCGCATCGAAATTATTTTCCCACCACCACCTGCAACAGTGGTTTTTATTGATATACACCGAACAACAATTCCAGCTGGTGTACCTATTATGGTTATGTTGACGTGATTCCAGCTTCTGCCGCAGTGATTCCACAAATTGTATTAGCGACAGGATATGCACGTTTATATTTTACGAGTAGTGCGGTTCTCTTGGCGATTTCATTTTGGAAATGCGCTTCGATTATGTTTCACATCGGTAAAGCCGAGGGGCCATCATAGTTCTGTTAATAAGTAATTGTGAAGTATAGTTCGACTGGCCGATCTTGATCAGTTGCAACAAGAACGCGCACTTCTAAGCAATTACCCTTTTTTATATTGGCACAACTGGACTATATTCATAGAAAATATCTGCTTGGGAACAATTAAATTTCCGACAATTTTGCGTTCTGTCGACCTAGTACACATTTCATTTAAAAATGCCGATTACACAACTAAACTAGGTATGAAACGATCGTCCTTGTAGTCATCCAAAACTGTTAGCAAAACAAGTGCGGCCTTGCTGAATAACATTCGATATCTTTCCTACTCAGCTGAATCAATGTGGGTGTAAAATATTCGTTGATGAACGTAACCGAGAATGATTTGTCGGGGAGTTCCAATTCGATGTTGCAGAAACAATCCAGGATTGTTGCATTCAAAGATCGGTCATTTTCACATGATAATTTGCTATGACACTTAACTGACCTCGAGTTGGTACTGCACACTAGGGTGGTCTTAACTATCAATTTCTTTTTGGCCCTTAACAAATTATATTTAGTGTATACGAGGGTCTGGTAACATCACTCTGATGCAGATATTCGTCGACAAGTGGAATTACTATCGATGTTAACATATGCTGTGAGTTGATCCAACACGAACCAGTTAGATAAATTCTGAAACCTCGTCACCTCGATCAGGATCAGTTTTGTATATAATGACATATCTAATCTTAAACACAAACACCAAAGATGTTTAAATATCCTCTTGGAAAAATGCTGAATGCCTTGATGTAGATTTCATCTCCGAAGATTAACGTTGATACTGTAAAAGTGGAAAATATTGAAGCAGCAGTGTTTAGTATTTCACCGAGTCTTTTCGGCCATACAAACCAGCAGCCCGAATTAAAACATTATTTATCAACATGACTATTCTACCCCCCTGCCCCCCCCCCCAAGAAAAAACAACCTTGATTAATACATGAGCCTCTTCCTCTCTTTATTTGATTATTAATCCTTTTATTAATCTTTTAATTATTAATCCTTTAATCCCATGCAGTTATTAAACATTGTGGTGCGGGCACGTCAGCGATTTGATCATCCGCGTATTATTTTGTTTTAGCATCGGCATTATCAAGATATTCTCTGATATACGCAACCGAAACACCAGTCTTTAATTCCTCCGACTCCAATAATCACAGTAAAATTATTTGCGACGGCTTCTCTCAACCTGACAACAATATCTTGAATTTTAGCGTTAGATGTTTACAATATACCAGTTCGATCTTCAAAAATGTCAAGTTCACCTGGGTCAACGCTAACAACAGCACGAAAAGTAGACTAAGTCAAAGCCGTTTGGTGGGATACCTGTTTAATCAACATTCGCAACATGTCGTCGGGGTGAGTACCATCTGTACATATTAAGACATTTTGTATACTATTTAACGTACATTAATGTAAAATCAAAAATTGTTTGTGGGGATGGGTTTGAAGAAACTTTGCTTCTCGCAAGAGTTTAAACTACAAGATGACCACACATCAAGTCGAGTTTGTAGAATCGGATAAAACGGTGGTTGTCGTTCGCATGGCGCTAGTGTCCTTAGAGTTTACTAATTAACAACTTCAGCTGGTGGCGCGAGTCCATACGAATCGAAAAAAAAACGTTAAGGTGTCACCATATATGCGACCCAATGAGTGCCAGGTCCTGTTGTCAAATCCAGGTTGACAATACCGGTTTTACGTGTACATCTCTGCAAGTTCATTTCGCATAAAGGTACCACGATAATGCTTGATTTTGCCATTGCAAATAAATCAAGACTGGTTAACGTCTGAGTGTTGCACCGGGTAATCGAAGACCTGTTTTCGATGGTATTCAGCGACTTGTTCCTGGTAATAAGTCCTTTTCATTGTTTTATTCTATGCGACCGACAACCGCTATTTTAAAGCCATCCCGGATGCGATTCCGACAGTCCCTACGAGGCCGCTTTTGCAACCACTGCTGCCGCTGCTGCTAACAACGCTGAAGTCACTGCAAGGAATGGAAATATTCCACCGGTCTTTTTCAATTGCACCACCTCTCATTTTGATAATTTTAATACAGCCGAGGTGTTATGTCGTTTGGCCGCACTAAGGTGTTCGAGTTGTGTTTGGGTTAACCACTCTGAGACAATTCCAGTTAATTTTGTTGAAGAAGCCTCGGATGCGACCTCACAATCCCCTTATATTGCGTGTTTTTATTTTTCCCAGCTGCTATTAGTTAAGGCAGACCTTACATTATTATTTAAAGACGTAATAGATTCAATTATGAATGTGAGAAAATTCTATAAATTTTCCACGGGCGTATCAAGCATTCTCATTCGATCACCAACACCCTCCAACAAAGTCTTGTCAGAAAGAATCGCGGCATAACATCTGCAACCACCACCAGCGTCACCACGTACACGAAAATAGGTCAACGGATTGCCTGAACAACTCCAGGCGCTCCAGTGAAAAGTAATAAATCCATTACAATGTAATGAAGCCTTGTTGTAGTTATTTGTGTTGTTTTTTGTATGATGTTTGAACACTTTGCAGGGATATAGGTGTTTTAGAAATCAGGATACATTAGACAGAGTAATGTGGTTAGTGGTATACATAAAGGGAAAATATAGAAAAGTCTTAGGTTTGGTTCATTTTGCCTTGAACCCAATATTAGGATATCAACAAAGTGATTAGAGATTTACACTCAAAATCCATTAATTAATGAAGTTTAGACAATTGAATTATCAATTGTGGTACAATAGATAGTTCAGCATGTACAGAAATACACGTGAGCAGAGAATATGAATATTCCAGACTCTTGATATTGGGGAACATCATAATGTTTTGGACTAAAATTGTCATTATTATTAGCAGTACCAAAATGCATGGAGAATTGTGTTATTGTCTTCATCATAAAATGCTGCTTATCGCCAATAGAGGCTTCATACTGCATATTCGTTAACTTTATCATCCATACTTTGAAATGAACGAAACAGATTGTTTAGTTCATTCACAAACAAATCTAATAAACCAAAAGCTAAATCGTCTACTACATGAGCGTACAGTGTTTCTTTACAAAGTAGTTCCTAATACATACTTGTCGTGCAATATGAAGCCGTGTAGTATAGAAAAATACTGCACCATTCTAACACTGTAAAGTTAACGGAGAAAAAAAAAAAAAAAAAAAACAACAAAAAACGAGCATATAATAATTATTGGTTACTGCATATGTATGGGAAAATATGAACGAGTTTTTTCTGAGTAAGACTGCACGAACAAATGCAGTAACCTTTCTATTATATACTTATTTTGTTTTTCCACCTAAGGCTTAATAATAAAAAATAGAGGAAACAAAGTAATTGAATTTTTGCTGTATTCCAAAATAAATACACAACAGTAGGTTCAATACACAGTAACTATATCAATATGCACATAGCATCGCCCAGCGACTTTTGAACTTCGTTGCGCGCTCGACATTAGTTTAAAAATTCTTGTTTTGATTTACTTAAAATTGAAATTTAGAGTAATATTTTGAATGAATGCGCATTTTTCTAGTTGGTATGGAATGGATAGATTTTGATTTTCTGTTGATCCAACTCAGTTTTGCTTTTCTGCTTGTGATGGACTCGATTTATTAGCTGAGTCAATTCCATATGATGTACATGTGATTTGTGAAGTAGACTGTCATTGAATTAGGCCGATAAATCAGCCCCACACCTAAAATAATGATGACTGGCAGTTTTGGGGCTGATATAGCCTATTCATTAAAATCTACAAAAATCTGCTTCCATTCTTGTCTGCACACATCTGTGTATCATTTATACACGTAACCGGTATTTCTCTTGGCTGTTGAGCTACCGTTGGCTGAGGGTTCTTTGACGATATGTATATAACATTTCCGGATCAAATCCTATGTTTGGCGACTTTTAAATCCACGTGGAATGACACATCCCTCTGTCCTGAGGCCATTTTGAATTTCGCTAGATATGGCTGTTACCAAATACCGATAAGAGTCTAAACTGTAAGCAGGTGTGTTCCGGAAAGATTTGAATGCAACAAAATTGCACACTTTAATAATGTATTGAAACCGATACAGTTGTTGGGTCTTGCAACCCCGGTCTGATTTTATTGCGGAGAATTACGAACCATTCATGTCGAAGGGATTAGCATCACTTGTTGGTAATTTACCAAATCAACTCTTAGTAAGATATTGAGAGACACAGGAGCTTCTCAGAGTCTTATGTTATTAAGTACTTTGCCTGTTTTGGAGAAGTCTTCTTCTAGTGTAAGTGTTCTAACACAGGGAGTAGATTGTGTATCTGTTATTGTTCCTCTCATTGTGTTAATTTGTCATCAGATTTAGTTCGGGATCAGTGACTTAAGGATCTGACTTCTTTGCCTATTCATGGTGTTCATTTCTTATTAGGTAATGACCTAGCTGGAGATAAGGTAGTGGTGAATCCACTTGTGACTGACAAACCTTGTATATATCAAAGAGTCGATCCTATTCTATTGAAGTTGAAATCCCTGGTTTATATCCAGCTTGTGGAGTTTTTAGAGCTATGACAAGCATTACTCTTGAGAATGGTGTTGATCACGATGTTATTCCTTTAGCTGACACGTTTATGGAACAGTCACGCATGGTGCTGATCGACCATGGTTGTCCGAACAAGCTATGTAGCAAATTTACCTACCAATACCAAGAAAAATTTCAAGTGGTGGTTTTATATTCAAATACCAAGCTAGGTTCCTCAGGTCGGTTTCTTATTTCCTTCATGTGATCGCGCCATTGATCGACAAGGTCGAATGCACACCTATAAATCACCCACAAATACGTGTTACTAACTGTCGATGTTGCAATCAGATACCAGGAAGCTAAAACTCTGACGTCAAAAGATTCAGCAACTTCCGCTGATGCGAACTTATTTATACACGTGGACTTCTAATATGGCCAAGATTATTACAAGTGGATCCTAGTAACGAATTTCTCGGATCCTTTTGCTGCGCTGTTAGGCGAAACATCAAGTACGAGTCCGTGTTGGATATGTTAATATACATCGTGACCAGGCTATTGTGGAACGATTTAATCATAGACTCGTAGAACGGTTATTCCGAAAACAATATGCACAAGAATTATCAATGAGGCCTCTGTGATCTAACGAATGGGTTGCACGTCTTCTGTTCATCACTAACTGATAAATCACACTTAAATCGGATTGAAACCAGCTAATGCGTCAGAAAATGATTTCACAACCACCACAACGCCGTTAGAACCACTCGAAAACAAACTTGTTCAGTATCTGTATGCACCTAGAGAGTTAGAAGGTGGACAATGTGATGCTACTGGTCAGTTTCGACCGTCGATGTATTATTGTCTCAGAACGGATTGATACTCCAATACAACCAACACGTTACCGTTTAAGGACGTCACCGGACGAACCAAAGCCTCCCAAAACCAGCATTTGTGAGAGAGAAATCACAAGTCGTTCCTGCAAATACGGAACTGCCACCAAGATCTATTTTAACAGGCTGACATGCATAAGCGGTAAGGTGATTCACAATAGAATGACGTCCAAAAGCGTAAGTGGTAATGACATCAGGGACTATTCATCGCTTGCTATGTAGCGGCGACATACATACTTTGGTGGATCGGTATACAACCCATTTGATGTTTCCGACGCAGTATCACATTTGCCGTGTGCGCGAATTCACATCGCATTTGAAGACATTCCACATACATATCATGCCCGAGATCCTTTTGTACAAAAACCCGTGGAACAACTTTAGCCTGTGTTATTTTCTTGCTAGATCCAAAAACAATCAAATACATTTTAGGGCGCAGTCCCATATATTCTTCGGTTTGGTTACCCATGTATTCATCCTTGAATTTTCCAGCAACCTTGATATTGGCATTACTACATAGCGGGTGTTCTTTTGGATAATAGCTCTTATCAGATTCATTTGCGAGTACACTTGAATATCAAATAAATGTCATCGATGATTACGTACATTACAGGAACGTCTGTGTTGGTATAAAGTATCTTGACCTGATCCTGGTAAAGTGGTTTGATCCTGTTGTAAATAAACCCTCATACATGAGTAGCTTGCACAAGTCCAACACAGTTTATCAAACATACATTGCTTTTGTCAACTTCGGCTTTGCTTTTATACTGTGAACAGCAAAAAACCCACCATCAAAGATCTTCCGAAATTCAAAATACCGGGTTCGCAATGAGTCTTCGAAGTTTGTCTTGTTTACTATCGTAAACATGGCCGACTCGAATACGTATTCGTAAATTGTCCATCGTCTTTCCGAATACAGAATCGTTCATGAGTTTAAAGAAATCTTTATCAAAGTCGTTGGTGGCCTTTATTCTCAGATCCCTATTCATTTGAATGTATTAGCCCTTCCAAACGTGATGGTGAAATCCAAGCGCTCGATGGACTTTACTTATATGCATTCTCAATTGCAAATACAGCTGCAGATTTTGTACGTGTAGTACATAGTTGTGTTGCGTCCTAAGACTTAAAACAAGTTTTGTGAATTGAGGAAATTTACATCAGGATTCGTCCACGATTGCGCACTGATAAGGTGCTAACTACCAACCAGGCATTCTCAATGCTTCTGGCTAATGGATAATCTCTTTGGGTATGGTGAAGTTGTTCATGGTATTATAGATCAACTTCAAAGAAGTATCCATGGTAACTGCTGCTGCTATAATTGCTTAAGCGCTTTGTAGGTCAACGCGTGCGAGATCAATCAACTGAAATCCCCCGACAGGTAACGGCTGTGTTATTGACGAGTCATAAAAGTTACTGAGATAAAATCATGATACAACTGCTAGGGACAGCGGGATCATGCCCGTCTATTTTGAGTTGCTTGCACACGCATATCGATGACTTGCCATATAAATCCCGCCACGAAGTGAGTGCACAATAAACAGATACTAGTCAATATCGGTTAGCAATTCCAACTCGATTTGGCTTTTTGACAACAACGCATCCCATGCCATTTCCGGTCATGCGAGGTAATGTGAGAAAATCAAGCAGATATACGTGCATGAACCGTCCCTAGAGTGCCAAAAGAAATGTTAGAAGCCCAAAGGTCACTGGAATTAAGGTACGCCTCGAAGATTTTATGTGTGCCACGTATCTGTAACTGACATCAACCTTACATCACCAGACTAATTTTCATTTTCATATTTCACCAACTCTGACGGAGATGTCTCCATAATTATTAAAGATTTTGTTTTGCTCCTGTAGTTAGGCGTGAAACGGAGCAGCAGAGAGGGTGGACCCTACAACTTTGTAGAGACCTTATTTTTGAAAATTAAGGGTTCCTACGAAGGCTAAAAAAAAAAAAGAAGTTTTTGTCTTAATAATGAAAACTTCTTTAATTGACCAGATTTTTTCACAATCTGGTCACATACGTATGTCATTCACCCTCTCTGCTGCTATGAATTAAACAGCCAGTATAGATATTATCAATAATGAGTACTGGAGAACCACACTCAGCTAAATTAGCTCTACTGCTGCTATGATTTTTATCCAAAAATTATATCAAGTCCATTACGATATCTTGACCTAGGATCATGTAAATTTATCGTTACAAAACCAAAGGGAGCAGCTTGTGCTTTTGAAAAGAAATTTTAAAATTTATTCATGTCCATGTCGCCTGAACACCAAGTATAATAAATATTCTGCAGCGTATGATTATCTACGCCATTAAACACAACCAAAATGTTACAGTTGTCTCTGATTACTTTTGGAATTTGTGCATATCTCTGTGTAACATAAATCACGTCTGTATTTTTATGTCTACCTCGTGAAAATATTCTAGCTGGATTTGATTGTTTGTCCAGCATAACATCATCATACACTACTAAATTATTAATGAATCCATGAGGGCCACTGGCCCTGAGATCATCTACAGATGGCGCTTCATCAATATCAGTAATAAAGTCTATGACATTGTCTTCATATAACGATTTTGCGTTTTCATTAAAATCTTTAAGTACTTCGTAACATCGCTGATCATCTACAGATGGCGCTACTAAATACAATTTATCCCACTTCAGCCATCGCATTATTAGATTGAGCAATAATTGCGTCTTCCCACTTCCGGACGGACCTATTATAATCATTCTGATAGAATTCGGAAGCGCTGGATGGTGTTTTACTGGTTCTTGTTTTCGTGTCGCAGAAAAGTCAATTATATCCATATAATAAATAATATGAGTCTATATTGTGTTCGATGCAGAACACCTACCGATACTACTGAATTAACGACAGTAACAACAAAAAATAAAAGACGTGCACTTACAGGCAAGTCTGTGAAATGTGGTACCAAGAAATATAAATTTGTCTCCATGACTAAGTCAGGGACAAAGACAGGTGGGGGTGATATCGCTGCTTCGTTAGGAAAATTACCAGGAACTCCGTGGGCTAAATACCCTGGTGAGAAACATTTACCCGGATATAATTATTGTGGCCCAGGAACTCGTCTCGATATCAGACTCGATGATCAAGATCAACCAAGACCCGGAGAGTATCCAGTAAATAAGATTGATCAAGCATGTCACGTTCATGATGTCGCGTATAAAAGTAAAGATTTGCAACACCGACATCTCGCGGATGCAAAATTGATTCACGCGTTAAATTCTATACCTAATAAATCTCTCAGAGAAAAATTAGCTAGTTTTCTAGTAAAAACTGCTATGAAAGGTAAACTAGTGTTAGGGGCTGGTAATTAATTATATAACTATCATAATGGAATCTGTTTATTATTCCCCGAGAGGATTTTGGAGAGGTAAAGCAGCGATTAGTAAACTCGCTGAAGCAGCAAAAGTTTCACATGATGTCGCTGCATCATGGTTAGCACGACAGGCAATATGGCAAATCTTCCTAAGTCCACCTAAAAGAATTCATTACGCGCATTTTGATGTTAGTGTCCCTAATGAAGTTCATCAAGCAGATATTTTGTTTTTACCACACGATACCATTAAAACACGTGGACGAAAATCACGCGTGTACAAATACGCGTTAACTGTCGTTGACATTGCGAGTAGATATAAAGAAGCGGAGCCATTATCAATAAAGACAACATCTGAAGTTGCATCTGCGTTTGAACGCATTTATCAACGTGGTGGTCTACGATGGCCACGGTTATTACAAGTTGATCCCGGCAAAGAATTTCTTGGAGTAGTATCATCGTTGATGAAGAAACATAACGTTAAAATCAGACGAGGACATACTGAAATTCATCGTGATCAGGCAATCGTTGAACGATTTAATAGAACACTTGCCGAGCGGTTATTCGGATATCAATACGCAAAGGAAATATCTACTGACTTCAAAGATAGATCTCGTGAATGGGTTGCAAGATTACCGAGTGTGATAGCTGCGTTGAACAATGAAATTACTCGTGCAACTTCCATGAAACCTTCTAATGCGATCAAAAAAAAATATATACCCAATGGCTACGGACGACATGAATCTTTCTCTCAACCAGTATTAGGAAATGTTACAGTTAGATATTTATATGAACCCGGCGAACTTGAAGGCGGTAAAAAAAAGAGCAACCGATCCTATCTGGAGTGTGACTACACATAAAATTTCTAGCGTGGTTAGATCCACTGGTAGACCTCCAATATACAGACTAGATTCTACAGCCCCTCAACGTGGATTTGTACGTGAACAATTGCAAATAATTCCTGAGGATACACAATTACCACCAAGCTCAATTTGTAAACGTCCAGAGCCTCGACGTCGATTACACTCAAGACAGGTCAGCATCACATTATCACGTATATGACCGAGATCACTATTAATTCTGTCTACGGTAAATTGTCTTGGATTATTATTCGAATACTGCCATAACATATTACAGTTGCAACTTGCGCAATGATTATTTTGTAGTTGTTTTAGTGTTATAATAAATTCAATATCAATATCAAAATCACGTTTATTTTTTTTTGTCACATTGTTTATAACCAGCTAATTTTTTCTTTATTACAACATCGTCATTAGTAATTTCCTCAGTTATCACGTAATCTATAATAACCCTATGTAGTTGAGTTATTCTTCTAACACGAGATACTGCAAGATAAACTAAGTTTGACCACTCGATCCTATCATCTACAATCCAGATTTTAGTATCAGTTATAGTTAATCCCTGTGACGAATGAATCGTTATAGCGTATCCTAACGTCCACGGCGATTTATTCATACTCAGCGCATTCTCAACGACATTAATATCGACTAAAATAATATCATTCAAGACAAGATTCTGTATCCTTGGTGGAACCAAGACACCAGGAATTTCAACATGAATATTCTGTCGTCGAGTATCTGCTGGGCGATAACATAATGGTACAGGTAGATCTGAAAACTTTTCTTTATGTAACGTAAATAATTTATTCTGTAGTTCATCACGAACTATCTTTCTACTCGCGACTATTAAATCAGCGGGATTCCATGAAGTCCAAAATTCATTCATAGAAATCTCTGGAATTACTCCTCGCATTATCTCACATTGTACTCTGTCTGGCTGAAGTCTGATTAATCTTTTAAATTCCTTCAGTGGTTCATCGATAGCTCTATGGTCATTATGTATTTCTTCATAATAATTTACGTTATTCTTCAGCCATTCATGTGGAGACTCTCCAACAAAAGGTGGTGGTTGACCATGATCGCCGCACATAATCACAGCAGTATTCTTCAATAACAACCAATCAAGAAATGTTTTTAGTGTTTCTAACGACACCGTGCATATCTCGTCCCATATAATATACTTAGGTATATATTTTCACCCATCCGCGATGGGGTCCATGTATCTCCGCACCATCTAAAGAAACTATGGTATGTACATGATTTTACTCCTCGTTGCTTTATTTCTCTAGCAAGTTTATGTGTAGGTGTCAAAACAATTATATCTGATGTATTATTTATAAATAAATTAATTACACGAGTTGTTTTACCTGACCCTCCACACCCATTAAGATAAACGGTCTTATGTCTAGATACAAGATCGTACACAGATGGTGCAGATGATTTTGATGTTTGATTATTATTTCTGTAATATGTCTCCACAATTTCAACATCTGCAGATTCAGAATAACTAAATATATTTTCTTGTTTTATTCTCCACGTCTCCCATTCACCATTACCGAGTTTTAATAAATCTTTATATTTTTTATGTACATAAAATGAATCCGTAGCGACTCTGACAGCGTGATGAGGAAATTTATTTATCATCGATAGTAGGTTTATCGAAACATAAGATAACATCGAAGATCTTAAATGAGTAAACTGTGGTGAGTCGCCATCAAGGTAGCTCACAATGGTACCTAGTTTCGTTCCATCTGATAAATAAGCATTACATCGGTTTATAAACGTATTTTCCTCCGTTGTATCAGCGATTATAAAATCTAGTTCAGCATCGTCCATAATCAATCTTGTACACGCTCGTTTATAATCGTATGAACCACCTTGAGTAAATTTACCGATTATCTTTCTACCGAGATCTTTTGTAAATTTCTCATCGTATTCATTCCTGCATTTATTTATTTTAATAATATGATCTTCATCAATATCAGGGAATTCTTTTCTGGTATCATCGATATTAAATCTGTTCGGTTCTGGTAACCAAACTTGCTTCTGTGAACTATACGATATAATTGCTTCAGTTACTCTCAACGATATTAAAAATTCAGCATCAAGCATATATCGCAATAGTATTATCGGAACCCAATATTTTTCTGAAAAATGTCTTCCAAACCAAGCATAAGTAATCGGATGGAGATTTTCTGCAAATTCGAATAATTCTACATGAGCAAATCCGGTTAGGTCAACATCTGGTAAATGTCCGTTTATCGCAACCCTGGTCATGTCATGTGTAGGATGTCCGAATCTCTTAAAGTATTTAGAACATACTCCATATCCAAGAAAACTCCCAGGATAACATGCAGCCATATCAACTGAGATAACATCACTATGGTTGTATTTGGTGTTCCATAACCCACCGTGACCATATTCTAAACAGCTTTTCTTGACATCTTCAAGGAATTCCGATCGTGTCGTTTTCCATGAATTTTTCTCCTGAGCGAAATGGGCATAATTCACTGGTATTCGCGAATAAGAATAAACCTGATGGAACACCTGATTGGCAAGTTGTTGGAATTTCAACGGGCAGTTATCAAATAGAACAGATTAATGATGAATTCCAACGCAGAATTAAATCTATCACGGGGAAAGAATCTAAAATAGCGATTACTGTTCATGAACCAACACTATCAGCGGTGATTGAAATAAATTCTCCTGATTACCTCGTAGATATTTATCAAAGTTCGATTAGATCCGTTTTAGGATGGCCTGAAGTTGCATCTGTTTACAATGGAGTTTCAGAACCAACTAAAAATGAGTTTAAAACGAGTGAAGAAAAATTCATTAAAAATCCAGAATATCGAGGAAAATATCCATGGAATCGTATATTATTTGAATCTGATTCAAATAATAATATATACTACTTTATCGATTTTGACGGTAAAAGAATTCCCAAGATGACTAGATCAGTATTTAATATTATCATTACGCCAGAAGGGAGGCAACGAGATATTATTGATGAAAAATTTTTTAAGGATTTTTTAAATACTCTTAAACCTGAATACGATAAAACGTTTAACGTTTAATGATTTAAGAAATTTACTTATTTCATTATCACAACATTATAATGAAAGTGTAAAGCAGCAAATAATCGAGTCAATAAAAGACTTGAATGGGATCTTATTCGATTTATACATCGACATATATCACCAGGCATTGTAAACATAACAACAACAATTGCAGTCAATCTGGTATGCGATGTTATTGAAGGTAGCTATCAGGTAGATCTTTCTAAATCTAGCCAAGCTCAGCAAGGGTACATATTATTCAGTTTTAGTCCGTTAGTCCCACCAGGGTGGTTAATTGTAATTGAACCAATTAATCCCGTTTACCTGCGAGTTCATAATCCATTTCTGACAAGAATACACTTTAAACTTACAGACCAGGCAGGAAACATTTTGGACACGAGGAACGAATCCCTGAATATAAACCTGTATGTACGCTCATAGAGCGTTTTTATTATTTAATCAGGGGCATAATCTGATGAGTAAATACATGAATAATAATCAATTTTCAATGATTAAAGTAATTGTATATATAATAAAGCGAGATAACTCGGCTATC
This sequence comes from Megalonaias nervosa, assembly GCA_016617855.1. Classification (NCBI taxonomy): domain Eukaryota; kingdom Metazoa; phylum Mollusca; class Bivalvia; order Unionida; family Unionidae; genus Megalonaias; species Megalonaias nervosa. Next base: position 74,232 of record JAECUM010010488.1, on the reverse strand, counting down.
TCTCTGCGGAGTAAATTGAACGATTATTTCCCTTACTACGTTACCTGTACAAATCCAGTTGTGTATACGTGTATAGCGTATATTAGTCCGTCTGTCTGTTACCTTAACGAACTATAACTTTATGCGTGCAAACTTATTTTATGAATTTTGAAAAACTGAAGTACAATTCTACATTCTATTAGTAATACAAGTTCTGTGAGACAGCGTAAATATTATATATATACTTAAATTTAACTATATTATTGATAAGAGAACGATGGCCGAAATGGTAAGACGGTTTGACGTAGATCGAAGCTCTACAGACTCTCGCGTGTTCGAGTCTCAAAAAATGCTAAAGATATTATCTTGCATTTGCGACTGATGCTTATTTAATTGGGGGAACCCGGAGAATTTCCTCGATATCCACAACAGACAAAATACACTCTCCTATCATACACCCTTGAGGGGTGTACGTTTTACACTCCCGGGGTTTTGTATGGGGGGAGAGTGTACAAAATCTGTTGGACGTAGACAAGATTCCCCCGTCATCACCATTTGTATATATTCATGTTCATATATCATTAGGATAAGTTTATGTTTGTGCAGTCCAAAATCATAAACCATCTGTATATATTTCATAACCATATAATCATTAGGATAAGTTTATGTTTGTGCAGTCCAAAATCATAAACCATCTGTATATATTTCATAACCATACAATCATTAGGATAAGTTTATGTTTGTGCAGTCCAAAATCAAAATCATAAACCATCTGTATATATTTCATAAAACCATATATCACAAACATATAGCGAGATTACCAACAGCGCCTATACCCTTTTCACGAACAACATCAATAGCTTTCATTCCTAGTTGCTTTGCAATCGGTATTGCTTTTGGGGCTATCCTTCTAAACAGACCCTGAATAACATCACCTAGTCCATCTCCGTAGGTTGCTCTGTATACAGGTAATCGAGAGTTTATTACCCTGACCATGGTAGGTCCACGTTGAGTACCATGCACGATCATTGTTATTATTAAGTGATTTTATCACTAATTACATACTTAATCACTATAATAATCGTCGGCGATTTCATTAATGAGAGATCGATATACATTAATATCCATGATGCCGCCACTAAATAATCGTTTGCAAATATCAGCTACTTCATTAATGATTTCTGGGGAATTATTACCAGCTCGTTTTCCTCCGATGAGAATTTCTAATCGATCGACATCAGCGAGAACGTTATTGGGACAGGTAATAAGGCCACTTCCTAAACCACTTCCAGTTGCGCCAGGGGCGTCTTGAAATTCTTTTTCTTCTTCCTCTTCAACTTGTTCCGGTGATACTTTTGGTGATCTTAGAAGACGACGAAATGATTCTGTTAACGTTCTTTTTTTTCGTTTTTGTTGTTGTTGCTGTAGTGGTTGTTGTTGTAGCTCTTGTTGTTGTAGTGGTTGTTGTAGTTGTGGTAGTGGTTGTTGCGGTGATGGTAATTCAAATTGTTGTGGTGGTGGTAATTCAAATTGTGGTGGTGGTAATAATCGTTTACCTTGTTCAGTTTCTTTTATATGTTTATGTACAGCATCATCAAATTTATTGAAATCTATAATATCTTCATTAGATCTGATTTCTGGAATACCAGTAGCGACGCGATATATATCTCTGATCCAACTGGCAGAGCTTAATGATTTAACATGTTCTTGTTTTACATATTTTTTTCTTTCATAATATCCAAACGCGGCAATATCAAATAATTGGGTTGGGTCCCTGATAGCAGCAATACCTTCAGGCGTAAATTTATCTATTATCTTAGTTCTGGTTCTTGGTGGTTGTGGTGGTGCTTGTGGTGCTTGTGGTGCTTGTGGTGGTGGTTGAGCTGCTTGAATACGACCAGCAATATCAGCAGGCAATGTTGCAAGAGCCTGTTGTGTTGCCTCAGTTGCTGCAACAATTTTCTTCGTTGGTTCGACAATCGGCTTAAATAATTTTTCTGTACCTTCTGTAAATTCCACTTGAGATTCCTGACGTGATTGTAATTGTTGCTTAACAGAATCACGAACGGGTAGATATTTTTTAATTGCCTCTAGTCGCTCTCGAGCTAATTTAGCTGAGTGTGGTTCTCCAATACTCATTATTGATAATATCTATAATGGCTGTTTAATTTATAGCAGCAGTAGAGCTAATTTAGCTGAGTGTGGTTCTCCAGTACTCATTATTGATAATATCTATACTGGCTGTTTAATTCATAGCAGCAGAGAGGGTGAATGACATACGTATGTGATCAGATTGTGAAAAAATCTGGTCAATTAAAGAAGTTTTCATTATTAAGACAAAAACTTCTTTTTTTTTTTAGCCTTCGTAGGAACCCTTAATTTTCAAAAATAAGGTCTCTACAAAGTTGTAGGGTCCACCCTCTCTGCTGCTAACGGCAATGTTTTATTTGATAGCATGGCACTGTTACCGATTGAGCTATTGCCTGTGTTAATAAGTAAATGAAAAACCTCGTATTTAAAGTTAAGAGACGTATTGAAAGATATGCGCATGCACCCACCCCATAACAAACTAATATCGAAAATATACGCCATTTTAAATTACTATTTTATATTATGCACATCCACACATAATCCCGTGCAATGGTAGGCATACATAATCATAAAATAGTAATTTTAGGTCTTCCAGATATTTGCAAACGTAATCTCCAGTAAATAATCCAAGTATTCTTTTATATTAATAAACACAAATTCAGTTTGATTTCCGTATGAAAACAAGCTTGTATTAATTTCGATTTACGTTTAAAGCACGCCGAATATTAAGATATTGCTTGATTATATCTAAATAGCTTGTTTTAAGATAAAATAAGCTGATATGGTAATCCAACTGACTCATGTAAATACACCAGGCAGTTTATGTAGCTAAACATCAGTCGAGCCAGAAGCTGTTTCTGCTGTGTTAAAGGATACCGTATACAGCCTCAAAGACGTGTCTGGATTTGGCCACTTCACTTTTATAGATTATTAAATCCATGGGTTGCTCATAGTATGTGGCTGTATGATAAAGGGAATAAAAATCAAATGGAATAGAAGGAGGTGATGTATATTAAGCTAAAAAAAGGCAAAATGCTCACTATCCCTCTACTTATTTTTATCAGTAGGCTCAAAAATGTCAGCGCGATGTCTTTCACAGCGTCCGCTACATTGTAAGCTTAGTCATCAAGCCGTAGTAAGAACATTTTAGATTGAAACTTGTACAACAATTAATATACACATAACATTGATTCTGTTGTAAGGTACTGGCCATTTAATTTTCGGTAGGTGGCAGTGATTTTCTTTTGAGCTGAAATATTTTCTTTTCTTTTATCTCAAGATAACTACAGTAATATTTTTTTCAGATAATATCATGGATATAATATGCTCTTATTGTGCTCTAAATCAGAGCAAGATACTTGTTCTAGCTACTGACAGACTGAAATTAAACAAAATAGTGTCAGGCCACTAAACTAGAAGATTAAATCGTTGGACAGTAATATAATTACGGTATACAATATTATGTTTCGCGGTACGTTCAGAATTACAGCGGAACAAAATAGTTTGTGATACCCAGTTCTAATCTAAATATATAGTCACATAACATTAACAGGTATTCTTTTCAGCCAAATTTTGTTCCCACAAATGCCCCTTCCTCTCGGTGCATCGTGCATCCCTTCGTGCAATTTCATGAAAAGCTTATGTATGACATGAACTGAAGCAAATGATACAAAACTTTAGTGGCAGCTGTTCATCTTCCAGTCTATGGTTGCAGGTAATTTTGGTAATGGCTGTGGATTGGTGACATACCAATTTTGGGTTGCGTGTTCGTCGAAAATGAAATCACAGCACATCAGTCGTTGGAGGCAGTACTTCTGGCGATATGCATTTGCAAAACAGTTTGACTGGGAACCATCAAAGATGCTTCCTTCTGGCACATTTAACAACTTGCACACAAGCTTCTCTGCATTCATCATTGTGTCACGTGCAAGTTCTCCTTTCCCAAGGTCTTTGAGGAGGTGACTGTCTGTTCTGAACACTTCCATAGTCCTCTTGGTATGTCCAGCAAAATACGATACAAAATTGCATCCTATTTTTGCATCGAAAGGTTGGAGGGGTTCAGACACAGGCTCAGTGAGGGAAAGCTTCTACCTGATTTCATGCACTGGAATATATTTATGACATTTGCATGTGCCTGCCTTTATCGACATCTTCTTGCCCTTTATTTTGTTAAAATGTATTAATACAACAACAACTCTCTGCACTGGTGTGCATACATTGCAGGGCAAGCATTGTATCTGCTTTCACGTGGATGGCCTGTAGCTGTTAATGTTCAAATCTGGGTTGGATGTCTCTATTTCGTCTTCTCTCTGAAATCCACCAGCAACTTTTTGTGTTTTGTCTGTAGCAGCATTTGCGACCAGATGATTTGAGAGGAAGCGTGCTGTGTCTGCCTTGTTGGCAGGCACGCCCAGAAAGTCAGTCGAGCTATTGTTGACTGGAAAAGAATAATCGTCCACTAGTCTTATGATAAGACGAGAATGTTTCAAGCATTTTTTCCTGATACCATGCTTGATTTAAATCTCTCTATACTGATTAAAAGTAACATCGGTCCTGTCAATGGGTTTTCTGACATGAATAACATGTTCGACAGATGCATCTGCCAGTTCACGTTAGTTCGTGACTCTGACTTTTCAAACAATACTATTAGGGCTTGCTTTCCTAGGAAGGATGATCTATCAAAAGTAACTTCTAGCGTACAAGTTACACCCTTGGCCATCATACTGGCTAGAATGGCTTCGTTAGACTGCCATTTGTGTATGCAAGGGCAACTGGCACAGTCATCAACTCGTGTAATATCTTGTTTAGTTTCATCTTCCTAGTGAGTGTGTGCCACCATTTCTCAAATGTTTTCACAATCAAAACCATGTAGGAAAGGTGTATGCCCACATTACCTCCCAGCTGATTAAAAAGAGTATGTACATCCCAAGCTTCTGTGGTTGTGGAAATATGAAAAAGATATGTCAAGCATCTCATCGCCCCATAGGGCAATGACCTAATGGAAAGTTCCTGCTGGGACAACTCTGTATGAAGAAAGTGTCCCCACTTGATAACGAGTCATCCAGGACAGGCATTTGTCAGACTTGAATAATACTTGATATTGGGTGTACCCATTAAGGGTATTCCACTACCATGAGGCAAATGCCTGGTGATTGTCCCACCCCCACCCCCACCCCCAACACTAATACCAACACCACTTACTTGCAGAGGTATGCCATCACATACGAATTGACCGATATTATCAGGACAGTGTTTCATGGATATGTACCACATATGTGTAGAAGGCATTGATCATGGCTTTCATTTCCAAGAGATTGATATGAAGAATCTTCTCATAAAGTAACCACAGCCACTGACCATAGCATGTCTAGTAGTAAGCTGGGACTGTAGCATGTGTATCACTGAAATACAATTTGTTTGGCCAGGCTAAAATAAACTTCCTTCTATTGTTGGAAATGATTCAGCGAATTCTCTGTGACAATCGTCCCTTTTCTTCTATATTTCCTAACACGGTCGTGTAGAGATAGGAGATTACACTAAAAGTTAAAGGGCAGCTCTTCTGCCTCTTGCTTTCTTACCTCAATTCGACGCCCTAACAGAAGTGGAGAATCGAAAGAGTGGGAGTATGTAGAAAAAACAACAATGATCGTTACTGGCTTTATCGGCTTGATGTGTGAAGTCTAGTAAAGAAGAAGTTGACACAATGTTCCTGATTAACTTTAACATGGCACTAAAGACTTGTCTGGCACTTTATCAACATCTAGACAAGGTACACGTGGAGAAAATATCTCTGAACGTGGAATGCCGGAGTCGGACGGCTTCATAAGTAATGCTGGTTGGCTGTGAATTTGATAGGAATGGTCGGTCTGGTCGATTGGTCGGCCAGAACGCCAGTCGGAGATAACATTGTCATAATAACTGGAGACGTACAAAGCGCGCTCATATGGCTGGACCGGTTGGTTAGTAGTTGCAATGGCGTACCAAAGACAGTATATGCCTTGAAATACGGCTATCTGGTGTAGTTTGGCCAGCCTGATATGCGGTCTGTCTGGATGGCCGACTTGCAGGTCGGAGATAACAGACTTCTGACAACTGTAATCGTAAATTGCTCATTTGTACCACTGGACCAGCTTGTCGGCAGTAGTAACGGTGTACCAAAGATCATGTATGCTTTGTGGTCTGGCCGGCTTGTGCGGTATGGTACAGACCGTCCGTCTGTATCATATTTGTCAAATTGCAAATCTTCACGTCCAGCTTGTTTTGTTAATATTGGCACGCATGGATGGGGTAAATGATTGCAAACCCTAACGCCTCATGGGCATGGTCACATTTGCAGTAGTCTCATAAAGTGGGTGTTCTGGCCCAAAACCCTATTTTGAACTTGACGACAACATGATTCTTTCCCCCTCCCCTCTTCCAAGCCCCCTCAAGTTAGTCTAAACATCTACGAAAACAACTTTGTTGAGGCAACAGCGTCTATTTCATAATCGATATCAGCACCAGGACATGCCATTGAATCGCCTCCGCCGTCAAACAATATAGGGGTTTGATCCAGAAACACCCCTTTATAAAACTACTGATATATTTCACACAAAATTGCTAGCAATTTTTGTATCTGATATTTCATGCAAAATTACTATACCTAACATTCACACAAAATTCCAGTCCGCTATTGATAACTCGCTGTGACTTGCAGGTCAAGCTTCTGATTAATAAAATGAATGCGCTATTAATTACTCGCTGAGATTTTACAAAATAATCAATAATTGCATACATCACAACAGACGCTCCAAGGAGAATTGCATACATCACAACAGACGCTCCAAGGAGATTAGTGTGTGCTTCGTATAGTTATATGTCTAAATTTCATCTGTATATTTGTAAGAGCTCGGTAGCCGTGTGGTTAAGGAGTACGGATGAACGTTAGATCGACTAGTGGAAACTATTTCATGGGTTCGATTCCAGAAAAATACGATAGGCATGTTGTCTTGCGTTCCGCGAAAGAAGCTATTATAATTGGGGGAGCGCCTGCGAGCATTGAAAAAGACGAGATATACTTGTACGGGTAATTCTAAAATTATTTTTAAAAAACTAAATCCAGGTGCAACTCGCCTGGCACCTCCGAACCTCAAAGCGCCCGGGGTTCTCTTAGGGGGTGTATTTTATTACAAACTCTCTCGCGCTTAGTGATCCAACAATTGCAAAATTGAAAATCAGCCTGGACAGTCCTCCGAATCTCTAATATTTCGTTTCGCATTTGGCGATTCACCAGGGGGTATGTTTACGCACAACGGAAAAATAAAAATATAACAATTGCCCAAGGTTTCGTCAGGTGCTCCCTTTTGCCATTTTTTTCACAGTATGGTGGCATGTACTGTGATTTATATTTCACAAAAAATTTTTACTATCCTTTTCTTGCTAGCGAATTTACATAAAATTTACTGAGTACTGTTTTTCGTATTTCACAACTCTGTTCGGTATCATATCTATGAGCAAATCGTCTTTGACTCGCAGTTCCTGTACCAGATCTAACATTATAAACTTTTCACCTCTGAGATAGGTTCGAAGTTGATTAAGAATTTTATTATAAGTCGCTATTGCTATTTTACACGATGTGTTTTTATTCTCATATTTTGGCTCGATCTTTTTAATTATTGTTGATAATGCAACACTTGTAATAATGCAATGAACACTTGCAATAATGCAATGAATCCACGACACTATTAACAATAATGGGTTTGCGGTACCACCGGTGAAGCAATTCCAGCCGTTGTTAGTAATATTGGAATACAATTCAGCGCGCTTATTATTCTGCTGTAATATTTTCTGACGCTTCTATCATTTCGGTGACAAAGCAAATTTACTTACAAGAAAAGGTCTTTCCAAATGAATATCTTGACAACTTGGACTCGGATAGATTTAATTAAACAAGTTACCTGACCGGGAAAATTTTTATTCTCGATCAAATCTTGAAAGTGTCAGCGATGACGACTATGCTTACACTCAGCAAATTTGGAATGATTTCGACTGTAAAACATTTGGAGATTATCTTGACCTGTATCTGATGATAGATGTGTTGTTGCTTGCGGATATATTTGAAAATTTGAGAGATGTCTGCGCTGATAACTACGGACTCGACCCAGCATGGTGTTACTCAGCACCAGGATTAAGTTGGACGTATTACTCAAGCACAGTAAAATAAAATTAGAGTTGTCAACAGACCCTGACATGTTTTGTTCCATAGAACGTGGAATGAGAGGAAGAATAAGCGTGAGAAAAAAAAAAAATATGCGAGCGCCAACAACAAGTAACTGAGCAACTATGATTAGACATTGCCGTCGTTTTTCATTATTTATTTGGATGCCAACAACCTCTGTGGTTATGCCATGCCCGTGCCGACGCCGTATGGAGGATTTCATTGGATAAGTCCAGAGCAGTTTTTCAAAGAAACGGATAAAACTGTACCTGATAATATTGGTTATTTTGTTGAAGTTGATCTCGACTATCCTGTGAAACTACATGACGCACATAACGATTATCCATTTTGTCCTGAGTCAATGCTGATCGATTACAGTTTATTATCAGAGCAACAACGTAATTACTCATCTAGTTCTAGCACTAGTGGTAAATCAGTCGTTCAAAAACTAGTTCCTAATCTTCTTGACAAACGGAGATATATAGAAACACTGCGGTATACAGCGATACTAATTTTTCGTGATGTTCATCTCAGAGCAATTGTATAAGTGGGCATTTCTCGTGTCCATCCTGCATACAGCGCCGGAAATTTCGCAGGTGAAACTGAATGTTATAGATCAAAATCATATGAGATAATAACAAACGGTATGATAATTGCAAAGAAGCAGGGAGGGTGAACAGACCAAACTTATTTGTGAAAATAAAGCTTCCTACGGAGGGTGAACAGATTATTCATGAAAATACAAGTCAGTAACGCTAAACCGAGATCTCTAACCGGGTTGCACTAAAAAACCGAAACCTCTACAGGGTTATTGATGCTTGCGTGTCAAATTTCTTTACCGACCAGGGACATTCACTGTTGGTCGTCTACGCGGTCAGGTGGCAGGTCTCTCAACCAAACAATTTATCGAGACCTATGCGATATCGCGACCTAGGATCATGTAAATGTATTGTGAAAATCCATGAGGAATCGCTTCCGTTTTTGAGAAAAAGTTTTTAAACTTAATCATATCCATATCCCCTGAACACCAAGTCTGGTGTATGTTTCTTAGTGTGTGGATATCAACACTATTAAAGACAATCAGAAGACTGCAGTTATCTCTGATCCCTTTAGGTATTTGCACATATCGCTGAGTAATATATATAATATCGGTGTATATTGTGTCTTCCTGGGAAAAATATCCGAGCTGGATTTGGTTGTTTGTCTAGCATCACATCATTGTAAACTACGAGATTGTTGATGTCCCCGTTGAGATCATTTACCAGCAGCTCATCGTTAATGTCGGCTATAAAGTCAATAATGTCATTGCCGTCCTTGTCCAACAACTTTGCATTTTCATTAAAATCTTTAAGCACGCTGTAGCATCGCTGATCATCTACAGATGGTGCCACTAAATAGAACTTATACCACTTGAGCCATCTCATTATCAGGTTAAACAACAATTGCTTCTCACCAGACCCAGACAGACCTATGATAATTGCTCTGATAGAATTTGGTAGCGCTGGATGATGCTTGATTGGCTTTTGCATTCGTGACGCTGAGAAATCATGACATTCATGTTGTAGGAATATAATAAGCATATGGATTTATATTGTGTTCGATGCAGAACACCCACCCCCACCAGTGGATTAAAAACAATAACGACGAGGAATAACAAGCGTGCAGTTACAGGCAAGTGTGTGAAATGTGGTACAAAAAAATACAAATTTATCTCTCATGCAACAGGCGGAGATACCGCTGCTTCACTCGGTCCGGTCAGGTCCGTTGAAATAAACGGTTTTATGTCTGGCCACAGGATCATATACCGATGGTGATGATGATGGTTGTGACATTTGACTATTTTATAATATATCTCCTTTAATCTATAATCAGCGGATTCAGAATAATTGATTATTCTTTTTCTCTTTTCACTCTCCATTCATTTAACAATTCTGCGTATTTTTTATTGATATAAAATGAATCTGGCAACTCTAAACGCGGTATCAGGAAATCTGTTTATCATCGATAATAAGTTTATCGAAACATAGGCGAACATCGAAGATCTTAAATGAGTAAACTGTGGTGAGTCACCATCAATGTAGTTCACAACTGTGCCTAGTTTGGATCCATCTGATAGGTTAAAATTGTTTCGATCTACAAATATATTTTTCTCTGTTGTATCATCAATTCTGAAATCGAGCTTAGCATCCTCGATAATTAATCTTGTACAATGTCGTTTAAACTCATATGATCCTCCTAGTGTAAATTTCCCAATTATTTTTCTGCCAAAATCTTTTGCAAGTTTAATTTCATATTCTGATATCGTAATCGACATCTTCGTCGCCCTCGTCACCCCTGACGATGTCAGGGGGTTTTGGTAGCCAGACTTGTTTTTGTGGACAGTACGATATTATTGCTTCACTCACGATTAACGATATTAATACCTTTGCATCAAGCATATATCGTAATAAAACTATTGGAGTCCTACCACGTTTATTAAAATAACGACCAAACCAAACAGCGACAACCGGATGAAAGTTTACCCATGCAAACTCGAATGACTCGATACAATGCAAATCCAGTTAAGTCAAAATCTGGCAAGGGTCCATTTGTCGCAACTCGAGTCATCTCGTATTTTGGATATCCAAATCTTTTGAAATACTTAGAATACTCCCCCATTCCAAGAAAACTTCCAGGATAACATGCAACCATATCAACTGAGATAACATCTTTAAACTCGTATTTAGTATTCCACAATCCGCCGTGGCCGTAGTAGTAGTAGTTTATGAGGTTTTTATTCCAAAGAGGGTTTAAGGCCAGAAACCCTCACCCCCCTCAAAAATAAATATATTATGACATTTTTGCACCACCTCAGAGACCCCCTCTCCCTCAAAAAATCACCCTCTAACAAATTTTTATCTAAAAAAATGATGAAATAATTTGAAACCCAAAGGGGATTCTAGATCAGAACCCTCACCCCCCTAAATTTTGGAGAGATGAGGTTAGTCAGATGACCCAATGACATTTATTGACAACATGGTTGATGAATGATATTTCTAAAGCTGTACAAAATTAAACATCTACTACTGTTGTAACCCATATTTTATGATAATCTTTTTCATATCTGCTGACTCTCATTGGCAAAATATCTGTTAACATACTGTCAATAATACGGAACTCGCGTATTAAATCGTCCATATCATATTTTATACCACGCAAATAAGACCGTATCTGATCAAGTAATTTTTTTATAGGTGATACTTGCTGTTTTACAAGCGTTTTTTTTTAGTTGCAAGACGAGGCTCAATGTTTTTACATGCTGTTGCAAGAGAAACACCAACGCCGGATATTATTAACAAAAACGGATTTAATGATGCTCCACTTGAAATTATACCAGAGCTTGTCATTAGCAGTGGTAAATATGATATCACTCGAAGTATTCTGTTATAGTATTTGTAACATTTTTTCACGCACCAAAGTTTTTTATGATAATATCTGTAATATTGTATTAGAGCGTCCACATCTTGTTTTGGAATTTTATCTGAAATATGATTAAAATCAATGATATGTTTTTTCATTATACAATTTTTTTACACAAAAACAAAAGTTCTCGCACCAGCAATTGAATCAAGAAACTCACGAAATTTATTATTATTAGGATCAGCTATAAAAATTCTGTATTTGTCATGAACATCTGACGAAGTGTCCTTATATCGTTCATCTGTTAGTACATATTGTTTCCTTAACAAAGCGTATGAATCAAAACTATTTCCTACTTCACTCTCGTACAAATCTGTTTTATTCACCAAATTACTGTAATCGATTTCTGTTTCATCAATATACCCTAATACTAAGCTCAACTGATCTAATGTGAAATTTTTGAGAACAAGATGTTGCCTAATAATTGTATATGCGACAACGAAATTTGCTAGCATCATTTTTTGAAGCTTATCTAGTTCAATTGTAAGAAGACCAACAGCAGAAGCTACTTTTAACATTAATTTTTCATATGGTTTTGTGAGTATTATTTTAATTTCGTTGTAATAATTTCGTAGTGACAATTGCCTAGAGTACTGTAATGATGGGAATGGAATATCGTCTTCTTCACTTATATCATAATAAGAATCAGACTTTACTTCCAACTTTGTTTGATCGACTAATTCAAAAAACTTTTCTCGCTCATCATCACTAAAATTACTAATTTCATCGTCTAAAGTTTTGATTATCTTTAGAGACTTGTTAACAACAATCGGATCAAATTCTGGGTCTTTTTTACGTATCATGGGCAAAATTGCGTTTGCGTATACTTTAATAATTAACTCTGCGTCTGACGTCATAGTAACGATTTTAACCAAGGATTCTTTGTCATTGTAGTACATACCGAGATGTTTAAAAATATGTCGTTTTGAAAAACTATCATATACATTTTTGTTTCTTTTTATTTTTATTTTCTTAGTTTCCCTAGTTTGTCAAGACAAGTATGATTTTCGTTTATTCGTCTTTCTTCTAGTGTTCTTCCACTATAAACTCGTGCTTTTATTAAGTCTTATTTTATTCTAAAATCTATGTTATATCAATCAAGCTCTATTAATATTTTTTTAAATATAATTTCAACTTGTTTTGTTCTTCTAAACAATCGTCAGGATGACAGTATATGCTTATAATGTCAAAGTTTTCTATTGCTTTTTTAAGTTGTGGTCCTCGCATATGCATAACTCGAATAAAATTATAAACATAATCTGGCGCTACAAGTCTGTTAAATGATTCGATGCCAAGTTTTTTCAAACCTTGTAACATATTTGCCATGTTATTAACAGCTCCAACATCTATTTTAGGGTTAAAAATATTATCGTAAAATTCTTTTGCAATAGTTATAGTTGGTGGTTCTGACATTATTTTATAACATTAGATTAAATTTGATCATCGAGTGTGTATATTTGAAATGCTGTCAGTCCTGAAAACGGACGTTCAGCAGCAATAATATAAACTCGAAAATACAAGTACTTGTTAACAGTGTTTTCAGTCGGAATCGTAAAATATTGTGTTGTTGAAATGTAAGTGTCTGTTGTGCTATACAATGTTGCCCAATTAACATCATCATTTGATCCTTCCAATCGCCAATTATAAATTTGACCAACACTAGGATTTAATTGGCCTCGCAAATGAAATTGCCAAATAGCAACTGCAGTAGGACATTTGATTTTAATCCAAAAATTTTCAATTTCTCCGTTGGTCGTTCATTCATGTCTATCAGAGAAAGCGTAATGAGGATAATTTTCAGGATAATATGCTGATGCGCTTACTTCAAGCCCAACTCGATTATCAGTTGCCTTAAACAATATTGGAATATACCTAACATTATTTTTGGTTCGTTTTATACTACTAAACAGACTGTCAACATACACTTTATTTGTCAGATCGTTAGAGTTCACTGGAGCGTAAGTCGTCATTATCTTGTTGGCTTTCATGTTTATATTCCCTGACATCGGTCCACCGGATTTCTTAAAATATGGGTTGAGTTCTTCTTTTAATTGAGCATAACTAATAGCATCAGTGTTATCAGATGGTGAGGTTACTGGTAGTCCAGTTATTTTTGAATTTAACATGGACAGGTCACCTGGCATTGTATCACCGGCTTTGTTAAGCTTATTATCGTCAACAGATTTTAGTTGTGCATAACTTACAGCTTGTGTTTGATTTAAGTTTTCTGGCGGATATACAATCTCTAAATTTATAAAAAAAAATTCCTGACATGTTGATATTACCTGTAACTGTCGCACCTATTTTATCAAGTTTGTTATCATCAACATACTTCAACTGCAAATAACTTACCGCTTGAGTTTGATTTAAGTTTGCTGGTGGATACCTGGTCTCCAAATTTATAATTTTTTTTCCTGACATATCTAAGTTACCGCTTAAAGGTCCACCAGATTTATCTAGTTTATTATTGTCGACTAATTTAAGTTGTGCATAACTAACAGCTTGTGTATTAACAACATTTATTGGCGGATAATCTGTTTCTAAATCTAGTAATCGTTGATTTGACATAAACAGGTTTCCCATCATTGTGTCGCCGGATTTTTTCAGGTAACCTGATAAATCAATCTTGCCGTCTGTTATTGTTGTACTTACAGCCGATGAATCTCCTACTAATGTTCCAAATTTTGTATAATAGCTCATTATTTATTTATCGTCTGACAATTTTTTTATACAACATAAAGCTGTATAACAATAATGGCAAAATCGTCGATATAAATTTTGATACAGAGCGGTTGGTGAAACATAAACATGAAAACGAACTTCCAGATTGTCATTATCTTATTGTTAGAAGAACTGGATCTGGGAAAACAAACTTGCTTATGAATTTACTTCTAGGAGATAATTTTAACTACGATCGCGTTTATATTTACACAATTAATCCACAACAGGATAAGTACGAGCTACTTAACAATTATAATGACAAACTTCGTGATGGTCTTGAGGCTGATGAAGATTTTTTTATTATCAAACAACCAGAAGAACTCGTTCCAGTTAATCAACTTGATTCGTCCGAACACAAGATAGTTGTTTTTGATGATATTCCGCTAAACAACGAGGAAATGAATAAAATAAGATCATATTTTTCATTATCACGTAATAAAAAATGTAATTCTATTTATCTCGCCCAAGGTTTTAATAATGTTGACAGATTTTTTAGGCGAAATACTGGTTGTTTTATATTATTTCCAGGACATGACAATGTCGATGTTAGAAATATCGTGAACGAACAATGTGGTGATGTAACGAAAGATAAATTTATTGAATTATATCATCAAGCAACGGCAAATAAATATGACTTTTTTTTTGTTTGATAAATTAACAAATGACACAAGTAAAATGTTTCGCTGTTATATTGAAAAATATATACAGTAATTTTTATACAAAATAGTATATAATTAATGGAAAGACAAGCAAAGTACAGAAAACATATAGAAAATCTAAAAAAAATTGTTAAATCTAAAGCTGAACTTAGGCAGATGATCCAACAAGCACGACGTGGTCAAGTGGTTGCAGCAGAAACAGCAGCCGCCGCTCTCAAACCAATTACTGAAGCTTTACTTGAAAAACAACCTGAAACTGGTCCACCATCAGAAGAAGAAGTTATAAAATTACAAGAAAAAGGTTTCATCGGATTAGTTAAAGAACAACAAGAAGCGGCTGCTGGAAGAATTATTGAAAGATCTGAAGAAGAAAAAAGAAGATTAGCCGAGGCACTTGCAGCAAATATAGCTAATCTGGTTGCAAGACAAGCTGAAATAGATCGGCTGATAAATAATCCACTAGCGCTTCAACAAATATTGGCAGGTTTAACCACATGGGAGATTAAAAATAGTTTAACAAATTTATAAGTAAAATTAGAGGATATTGAAAAGGAACAAGAAAGAGTTGGCCAGTTAACGATAAAGTTTATGGGAGTTGAAGATAAAAGACGATGGTATATAAAACAAGCAAATAATAATATAGAAAATCATGAATACGATGATTTTTTTAGAGAAAAATAATATAAAAGATCTTGATAATATAAGTAAATGGAATGATACTGAATTTAATAAACTTACTGATAATTTAACTGTAAGAATGAACGACGGTGTTGCTCCTAAAAATGAGTTAAATACAGCCACAGAAGAGGAAAATATGCTTTCACTTTATGATAAAATAAGATATGGTATTATTGCTTTAGTATTTGTAAAAACAGCACAAGCCAATAGAAAAGAAGCTTCTGGTAAGGGGTGGGATTTTAAAAGGAAATTTTTTGTATTTGATAAAAGTCGAGTAAAAGAATATAGAAAAGAAAAAACAGGAAAAGGAGTTAGAATATTTTCATCATTTACTGAAATGATAGGCAGATTAATGTTATTGATATCATCAAAAGAAGCTGGAAATGTTGGTGCTGAAATCGACAATGAAATTATTAACATACTTGATAATTTGCGATCGGAAAATTTATTAGCATCTGACGAATACGAAACTTTGCATCGGGACTTAATCGCGGCGATTTAATTTTATAAAAATATAATAATAAATGTCAGCAACATTATTACTAGACTCTAGCCAATCTGATAAAGATAGCACAAATTTTTATGTAAAGTATATTCCGCCAATAGAACTAGATCGTGAAAAACAGTATGAAATTGGACTAATTTCCTGTACGTGTTGGAATTCTATGGCTAATATAAAAACTGGAATTAACGATGAATTTACATTTACTGTTCCTGTTTTATATTTACGCAATCCTTCTGTTTGGAAAACAGTCAAAATTCCACAAGGAGCCTACAACGTAACTGATTTAAATAAAATAATGTAGGAACTTATAACAAAATATCAAGGTGTAGCTGATGATTTTGAGCTAACACCAAATTATAATACGTTACGCGCCAGAATAACATTAAAAAAATGGTATGTTTATCGATTTTACTTCACCAAAAGGTATCGCGCCACTGATAGGATTTAAATATGAACATTATATTTCTTTTACTGATCCTCCTAATGAAACCAGAACTTATGACGGTGAACTGCCAGTAAATATAACTGATGTAAACACAATATTAATAAATTGCTCTATTGCATCTGGATCTTATTCAGGTAAAGGTAGTAAAGGACAAACGATATACAGTTTTTTACCAGATGTTCCACCAGGTTCTCTTATGCAAATTAGTCCACGTCAAGTTATTTATTATCCGTTAAACGTTGAAAATCAAATAACAGAAGTAAATATGCAATTAACAGATCAGTCTGGACGACAACTGGATTTTAACAATGAAATTGTTACTTATTATTTACACTTACGCGAACAATAGTAAACATATTTTATAAGAAAAGCTAAAAGATTTTTAGTAATGCGAAAGATTTGGAAGTAAAATTATGCAACCTCAGATATAATGAAACAGAGAAAAAAAGTTTATCGAAGAAAAATAGTAGGAGGATTTTTGGGAAATGTATTTGCTAAAATTATAGAAAATACTCCAGGAATAGCTCATAAAGTTGCACCAATTGTACTTGACGCGGTAAAATCTTTTGCAACTGGAGCTGCATCTGCTGCTGGAACTGCTGTGGGACAAAAAATAGCTGATAAAATAAAATGACCAACAATCAAACAAGCTATTTCAGAAATCGCACCAACAAAAGAAACTCAACACGCAATGATAACAACAACAAAAAGCTTTATCACCGCGAGGAGAACAAATTATACAAAAATTAATATCTAAAGCAACAACACCGAAATAGCTTTGCTATCGTTAATGACAAAATTTTGTATAACCTAATAAATAAAAAATGTCTGTTAAAAATTATCTCGATTTAGCAGAAATTTATGACGAAGACGACACGGTAACAGAATTTGAATATATTGAGTATCTCGATGAAAATTCTAACGAACCTAATAAGGCTGGCGAAAGAACATTTAATACTCGAGATGATGACGTATTTATACTGCCTCACAAAGCAATGTTAGAAGTTTGTGGCCAGATTATGACAGTAGCTGTTCCACCTGTCGCAATTGCAGCTGGAACAGAAGTAGCTCTTATAAATGATGGCTGGTATTTATTTAAAAGTGCCAGATATCAGCTGGCCAATCAAACTGTTGAAGATATTTCAAGTCACTTAACAAGTTGCAAGTACAATCTTAAATACTATTTCGTTTTCCGATGATTACTCCAGATCAACTGCAACTAATATGATGTGGTTTAAAGATACCGGAAGTGGTGATGCAGGTGTTGTTGCATCAGTTGAAATTTTATCAGGATTAGTACCTATTATAGCTGCTGGGGCTGATGCTGCTGCAGATGTTGTAATGGTAAGAAATTTTCTTGTTGCTAATGCTGCTTCGCTAGGTATAGCCGCACCAGTTGAAGACGCTAATGCAGACGCTACAAGACTTTCACTTAATGCTGCTTGTAATAATCTTAATATAAATCAAGTAGATGCAGCTGCAGACGGCACTGTAATGTTAGAGCATGTTAATAACATAATTACTCATAACAGAAGAAATTTACGTTACAATGAAGGTTATTTTAAGAGAAAGGTACTTGCAGCAGCATCACGTCAAATTACAATGATGCTGCCACTAAGTACAATATTTGGCTTTTGCAGGGACTATAATAAAGTATTTCGTGGAGTTAAACATACACTTATTTTAAATCGATCAGAACAAAAAGATTGTTTATTTCGATCTGGTGGAGTTAATGTACAGTTTATCATAAACAAAATTGCGCTGTGGATGCCACGAATAACGCCGACAGTTTCAAAATCGCTCGAATTAGATGATATTCTTAAAAACCGCACAAAGAAGATTCATTTTCAGCAACATAAAATATATCAAACAGCAGTTCCAAATACCACAGACTACACATGGCGAGTCACAACAACGTCAACTGAACACAAACCACGGCAATTATTTGTTGTATTTCAGCAACAAGCGCGATGTAATAACCAACAACAAAATAATGCGATATTTGATAATGTTGATGTTAGAGGAATATATGCTAGAATAAATTCAAAGCAATATCCGGAGCGAGCGATAGAATGTAATTTTGCAGATGACGCTAATAAAAATATTACTCGACCTTACACGTACCTGCTCGACGCACTGCAAAAATATCAAGATGTTGGAGACGGATCTCAGATATCAGTAGAGGAATTTCGTACACTTTATCCGATATTTTATTTTGATGTTAGTAAACAAAATGAAAGAGATGTAATTTCAACTGCTGATATTGAAATTACATGGACATTAGGAGCAGTTCCAGCAGCGCAGTTGTACGTGTATGCGTTAGTGATCAGCGACAGAACTATTACGATTGATTTTGTTGGAGGTAAAATGTCAGTCCAATTTTAATCTGTAACTTTAATAATAAGATGACAAAATATATTGTAAAAGAAATATATTTGACAGATGGTCAAGTTAAAAAATTAGCAGCTGCTGTTGCAAAGAAGAGGCAGGTTTCATTAAAGGTCAACCCTAACACCAAAGGTGTTTTAAATACTTTAACAAAATTAATGTTAACCAAAAAAGCAAGTAAATAAATACGATCGCAAAAAAACCTTTTGTTTTAAATTTAAGTGCTGCACAAATAGCTGCAATGTCAAAACAAGTTGGTTTCTTCGGTCCGGCACTATCTGTAATGGCCAGAACGTTAATACCTAAAATTTTGCCGGTGTTAGGTACATTAGGATTAGCAGCAGCGTCTGGAGTAGTATCTGGCGCAACGAAAAAGCAGTTGAGGGTCATGGAATAAAGAAAATTTTCGTTTAACTTTTTAGTTTAATGTTTCGTATGAATGTCGATGGTAACAATTTTACAAGTTTAATTTTATGTGACTGATAAATATAACGCCCAGACGAAAAACAGCAAAAAGAAAGACAACAACGAAAAGAAAGACAACGACGAAAAAAAAAAGACACGACCGAGGCGAAAAGGTGGATTTATTCCAATAGCCCCGTTACTAGCAGGATTGGCGGGAAGCCTATTGCCAAATCTGTTAGGAGTAGGGCGAGGACTAATGTTGCCAGGAACAAAGAGATGAAGTCTGCGTTAAGTAATTTTGATATACTTGATAAACTGAAAAAAGTAAAAAATTTCAGTGGAGTTTATTCTAAAGATGAACTTACGGCGATTCCATCGCTAGCGTCTCCAGGTTCGTGTGTTATAAATATACAAGATTTCAATGACGGATCT
This sequence comes from Megalonaias nervosa, assembly GCA_016617855.1. NCBI lineage: Eukaryota > Metazoa > Mollusca > Bivalvia > Unionida > Unionidae > Megalonaias > Megalonaias nervosa. Next base: position 54,274 of record JAECUM010010488.1, on the reverse strand, counting down.
GGCACACACTGGGTAGCTGTTTTTGATAACAATTATTTTGACTCGTTCGGAATTCCACCAGGTGATGCAGTAAAAAAATATATGAGTAGAATTCAAGAGACAAAATCTTCAGAGACGAAGTCTCTTGCGAAAATAATAAATTATTCGTCTAATCAAATTCAACCAGTTGGAACTTCTGCTTGTGGATACTATTGCGTAATGTTTATTAAACAGATGACCGAAAATCCAGATCTTTTAAAGTTTATTTTGCAATTTGGCAAACAACCTTCTCACGCTAATGATGAGATTGCATTAAATTTTATCTAAACTCACTGATATACAAATGTCAACATATTGTCTTAAGTGTAAAACTAAAACAGAAAATAAAGATGAAAAAACAGAAAAAACAAAAAATAATAGAATCATGCTGAAAAGTATTTGTGCAATCTGTGGAAAAAGAAAAAGTATGTTTTTGCCAAAAACAAAGTTATCCGGAGCGGGTTATCGAGAAATTATTTTAGTAGACGACTGAAACAATATTATTATAAATCTGAAAAATTTGTCAGTTATAAAATAAATAATAACATGCGAGTGCGATTGTGATAGAGATTTATGCCTCGAGCAAAATAAAATTATTACATCTTGTCAGAAATGCAACAACAGAGAAATAATTGGAACAGGTATAGATATACATAAATTCATTGGAAAATTGCCGAAACCAAAAGGCGGTTGGACATTACCAGGCCATAAATATACTGGACCTATAATCCTCTTGATAAACAACTTGACGAAAACGATATTCCGCTGCCAGGACAAGAGCCTTACAATCAAGTTGACGCAATAGCAATGCGCCATGATATCTGCTACAGAGATATTGAGCTTCCAGACAGCGAACAAAATAAACACAGCTGCGATAAAGTAATGTTAGACGAACTTCGTGATATGAAACCTGTAAATATGCGAGAACGTGTTGACCGAAGGCTGGTCCAGGGTTTTATTGGAGCAAAATATAAATTAGGACTCGGTAAAAAAGAATTATATGATGATCTTGCCTCAGAGCTACATAGACCTAAAAATAAAAGTTTCCGCGACGTAAAGTTGTCGCAAATGCCATTGATGATATCTGGGCGATAGATTTAGTTGATGTCTCAAAACTAGCTCAGTTTAACGATAACAAGAGATATCTTTTTAATGTTGTAGATGTTTTTAGCAAATACGCGTTTAGTATACCCGTTTCGGATAAAACAGGGACATCGATGACTGATGCGCTAAAACAAATTATTGTTAACACAGAAAGAAAACCAAATAGAACCTGGACTGATCATGGAGCAGAGTTTTTTAATAAAAAATTTGAACAGTTTTTAGAACAAAATAATATCAAAAAATATGTTACAGGAAATGAGGGAAAAAGCGTCATCGTTGAAAGATTTAATCGCACGCTCAACGAACAAATTCACAAATATTTAACAGCTAAAAATACGAGTAAATATATTGACAATTTACAAAAATTTGTTGACGAGTATAATAACACAAAACACAGATCCATTTCGCTAGGCAAAAGGAAAATGTCGCCAAACGACGCGATTGCAAATCCAATATTAGCAAATGAAAAGATGTACCGCAGACATAAATTTAAAGTTGATGATAAAGTTAGAATTTCTTTGACGAAAAAACATTTGAAAAAGGATATACTCATAACTCTAGCGAAGAAGTATTTGTTGTTGATAAAGTACTTTTAACAATGCCAGTTACATACTCGTTGAAAGATTTATTAGGTGAACCTATAACTGGCAGTTTTTACGAGCAAGAACTTCAGAAAACAGAACAAGATATATTTGTTATTGAAAAAGTTATTAAAAAGCACAGCAACAAAAGTTTAGTCAAATGGCGTGGATATAGCGATAAATTTAATAGCTGGATACCAACTCGGTCGATTTTATCGACTGCAATTGAATAATATTATTATAAATTTCTTCGTATTTTATTAGTACGGATTTACATTTTACTGGTTTACACAAAGAAATTAAATGTAATTTTCTTGCATCATCGATTGGCATTAAATTAAATATTTTAACAAAAATAAAATCGTATTTTATATTTCTTTGTTGTCCAGTTATTTTTACGGTTAAAAAGGGTTTATAAGCTGCCAAAATATTTGATGCTCTGTGATAGTAAAATTAAATTTTATTATTTTTTAGCAATATGGTACTTAAGATCATATCGTCCAGTTGTTGATGTGCTTAATATTTTTTTACTAACAACAACATCATCTTCTTCATCGTCATAGTTATGTAAAATATCTTTTTCAGTATAACCAGCATATATATCGTTAGTAATATTTTCTAATGTAAAATTTGAAACTGAAACAAAATCTCCCGAATATAGTTTAGCCAGTCTCTCAATTAAGTTCATTATTATAATATATCTTTTGTCTAATTAATAAATAATAAGATGTTTGGAGAAATAAAATATCATCAAAGAGTTAATATATTAAATCACAGAGAATTAGCTGAGGCAATTCGAAATTGTTTGTTGGGACATAGTTTTTATTTTGTTGATGTTATGATAACATTAGGTGATTCTGACAAATTTTTATTAACAGCAGCAGAAAAAATAAAACTTAATACAAATAAAATGATGACATTACGATTTAATCGCGACGATGTTATGGAAGTTAGTCATAATTGTCTTACTCGAAATGATATAGAAAATATTAGTTATCGTATTTAAAACTAAATCTGTCAAATGTCAACATTGACGTTGCTGATTTTGTTACATTATCAGCTACAAATTTTACTGCACTTGGATTAATTTTATGATATTTTGCCTCAGATGCTATTGATCTAAATTTTATTTTTTCTCCAGTTTCTAAATTTATTGAAATAACTGATCTTCTTGGATTTTTAAAATTAGAACCATCAGAACCTGCTCCACGTCTTGTGTTTTCTTTTGGTTAATTAAATCTAAATTTTCCAAACGATCATCTGTTTTAATACCATTTTTATTATCAATAACTAGACCATTAGGTATTAGTCCGTTAAAACTTTCAAACACAAACCTGTGTGATTTATAATTAATAAAATCAGTTTTAGTTCCACGTACAGTAACATCAAGATATCCAGTTCTTTGTAAATTTCCAACAACTTTTTTCGTTTTTTTATGTCTAATAATTCCCTTTTCATTAGCTTCATATAAATCAAATACTGGATGAAGTTGAAATTCATTTTGTAATGCTAAATTTTCAATATTATCATAAGCAATTGCGCTATTTACTCTGTATACTCGTTGTCCTTCTGGAATATCATCGCAAAACAAAGTATAAATAAAATCTTTTCTAAACATTTTAGTCCTTTCTGCATTATCGCCTTGTACTGAAATTAATACACCCGCTGGTGTTGATATGCCAACAGATTTTTTAGATTCTATATTAATAACAGAACCTAACATATTTGCTGCATATAAATTGTACTTTGGGTGCACATGATAAAATACTTGCTCTTCCGCTGTCAATCTCAGATATCTCAAAATTTCTGTCATTATACTATGAGGTTTTTCATATCTCTAATTAGGAATCTTAAAAAACAAAATTCAATTTATACTATAAGGTTTTTCATATCTCTAATTAGGAATCTTAAAAAAAAAAATTCAATTAAATATAAAATATTACTATATATATATATAATGTTAAAATTGCGAGATATTGCTAAAAAGAACATTATCAAAACAGAAAAAAATTGCTTCAGCATTTTCTGGTTACGATAATAGTTACAAATTTGATGAACAAAATATTTTAGCAAATTTTAACTCCAAAAATTTATTTCATCTTTTGCAACCTGTTATATCAGAAGAACTTGCGGCTCATAAAAGTATCAAACTTATAGTCCAATATCATACGATTTTATCAAAGTTACACGCAGTTGAGGATGTACTTGATGTAATTTTTGAAAGAAAAAGTTTTGACAGTGAAATTTCGGAACCATATTTAACAGCAAAATCGAGAAAAATATTAACTGGAACAGACATTGCCATGGTCGCCGATGAAATACATCAAGAAATAAACAAAAAAATTAGAAGAATTTACTGCATCAGGATCAGGTTGGAAATTTGAAATGATAAAAGAAGTTTTATTTCACACAGCGAAATATAACGTACTTCGCGGTAGTTTGTATGTGGATCTCCCTCAAAAAATTAAAAACAAAAGATGCTGTATAAATGTCAAAAACAATGACGACAAATGTTTTCAATGGTCTATTCTTTCTGAAAAACATTCTCAGTGTGATCACCCCGGCAGAATTGAAAAGTATTTCCCATACAAAGGCGAACTAAATTTTTTAGGAATAACTTTTCCAGTAGCAGAAAATCATATACCAAAGTTTGAAAAAGAAAACAGTATCTCAGGAAATGTTTTCGGACTAGATGAGCGAGAAAATGTTTACCCGAGATATATCTCAGAAAATGCTACACAAAATACAATAAATTTATTATTTTATCAGGGACATTATTGTTGGATAAAAAACTTTAACGGCCTAGATGGCAGACAGTATATAAAAATAAAAATAAAAAATATTTCTGTTATAGATGTCTGCATGGTTTTTCTAGCAATTAAATACTGCAGAAGCATCTCAAATACTGTCTCAACGTTCAAAGAATAACTATGCCTGGCGAAAAAGAAAAAATATCAAAATTTCAAAATTATGATCATAAACTAAATATTCCTTTTGTTATTTACGCTGATTTCGAATGTCTACTCGTTCCTGTGGTTGGAGCAGAAAATAATCCGAGTAAATCAAGTACTAGAAAAATACAACAACATATTCCTTGCGGAGTAGCTTATAAAGTAGTTTGTTGCGCTAACGATAAATTTTCAACTCCGATAAAGTTATATAGAGGTGAAAATCCGGCCGTATGGCTATTAAAAAATTTAATAGACGAAGTTAATAAAATTTCTAACAGATTTTTCAAAACAACTCCGATGAAAATAACGTTTAAACAACAACTCGATTTCGATGAGGTAGTTAATTGTCATGTTTGTGAAAAGTTGCTGGTAGACTCCAACGGAGTCCGTGATAAGGTACGAGATCATTGTCATTTGACCGGCCAATATCGTGGAGCAGCTCATAACAGCTGTAATTTAAAATTTCATGCTCCAGATTTTATTCCTGTAGCTTTACATAACTTTCGTGGCTATGACAGTCATATCATTGTAGAAGCTTTTGGTGATGAAAATATTAAAGCTAAACTCAAATTAAATAACGTAATAAAATGTATTCCAAATAATTTTGAAAAGTATATGTCGGTGATGCTCGGTAAATTATGTTTTATTGACAGTCTGCAATTTATGGCAGCATCATTAGATGAGCTTGTAAAAGGTTGCAGCAATTTCGCTAACCTAAAAAGTTGCTTTGGTGAAAACTATATCGATCTAACAAAAAAAAGGTATATTTCCGTACGAGTGTCTCGATGATTGGAGCAGGTTTAATGAAACTTCTCTTCCTGATAAAGATAAATTTTACTCGCAACTAAAAAATGAAAATATCACAGATGAGGAATACAAATAGGCACAAGATATTTGGAATAAATTTAGTTGTAAAACATTTGGTGATTATCATGATCTATATTTGAAAACAGACATTTTATTGCTGGCAGATGTTTTTGAGAGTTTTCGTCGAGTAAGCTACAGCAATTATGGACTAGATCCTTGTTGGCATTATTCCTCACCTGGATTGTCTTGGGACACTCTACTAAAAACAAGTAAGATAGAACTGGATCTCTTAACAGATGTCGATATGTTTAACTATATTGAAAAAGGTATCAGAGGCGGAATTAGCGTTATAACAAAAAAATATTCAGTAGGTAATAACAAATATCTGAAAAATTATGATAAAAATCTCTCATCTAATCATATTATTTATCTAGATTGTGTGAATTTGTACGGGTATGCAATGTCAGAGCCAATGCCCTGCGGTGGGTTTCATTGGATAACTCCAGATCAATTTCTTAAAGAAACTGAAAAAGATTTACCTAGAAAAATTAATAATAATTTTTCCGAAATTTCATACTTTCTTGAAGTTGATCTAGATTATCCTAGTTCGTTACATGATCTACATAACGATTATCCGTTTTGTGCAGAGTCAATGATAATTAATTATAGTTTATTATCGCCTGAACAACGAGCAACGACAACAGCAAAAAATTCAATTGTTAATAAGTTAGTTCCAAATTTGTTAAATAAAAGAAATTACGTTATGCATTACAAAAATTTAAAATAAGCAGTAGATGCTGGACTAATTCTGAGAAAAGTCCATCGCGTGCTAAAGTTTAATCAGTCGAAGTGGATGGCAAATTACATTGACTTCAATACGAAACGTCGTGCTGTGGCTAAAACCGAATTTGAGAAAACCTTTTTCAAGTTAATGAACAACTCAGTTTTGGAAAGACGATGGAAAATATTCGAAAAAGAGTTTCTATCGAAATTGTAAATGATATAAGTCGCAGAAATAAATTAGTTAACGATGATGGTTTTGTTAGTATGAAAATATTTAATGAAAATCTTGTTGCAATACAACGACGAAAGACAAATTTAAAGTTAAATAAACCGATTTATGTTGGTGCAGCTGTACTTGATATATCGAAGTGGCTGATGTACGATTTTCACTATAATTTTACCAAAAAGCAGTGGCCAGATTCGGAGTTGCTATTTACTGATACAGATTCGCTAGTTTATAATATAAAATGTGAAGATGTCCATGAAGATATTTACAATAATAAAAATCTATTTGATTTATCAGATTATCCAGCATGTAGTGGATTTCAAGACAATTCGAATAAGAAAGTTATTGGAAAAATGAAAGATCAATTTATGTTTATGCCAGTTAGGGAATTTGTTGGACTAAAGAATAAAATGTATGCTGTCATATTAGATGACAATAAACTTACAAAAAAGCAAAAGGTATTCCTCGAGGATATATGAAAAAGATGATGAATTTTGACGATTTTAAAGCAGAGCTAAACAATAGCGTCAGTTTTATCAAAACAAATGTTATCAGAACAAATCATCATAAACTTGAAACGGATACAATTATAAAACGGGGACTAAGTAATTTTGATGATAAAAGGTATTGCAGAGACGGAAGTAATACACTAGCGCTTGGACATAATGCAAGTAATTTTGTCTAAACATCAGAAATAATGTTTGAAAATTTAACATTAGTCGATGGAGTTAATAGCAAAATAAAAAAATAATGGTTAATAGCCAGCAATTATCATTTGAATTGAACGATGAAATTTCAGGTATTTGTTTTAGTAAATTTGACAGAATCAAACTCTCCCTTATTAGATCAGACGATAGCAAATATTTTATTTATCTCGAAAGTTTGCGAGACGAGCTTGCACTAAAATATGACAATTTTCATGATCCGATCAGCCAACAAGAATACACAAAAATCAACATAGACTTAGATAGGTCGAAGGTTTTTGCAAAAGGTAGTAAGTATCTTCTCAGTAAGATAGCAATGAAAGAACTATTTGAATGTCGTCGTAAAGTATCTGGTAGAATTAAATTTTATTTGTACAATCATGACAGTACATTGTACTTAATAGCAACAGTTGAGACATTGTTTATTGGTCAAGAAATAGAACTCTGTATACCATATCTGTTTTTAAAAGGGAGATAATACTGTTCCAGCTAAGTTTAAAATCTTTTGTAGTTATCGAACATATCATATATACTGCAACATTTTTTTCGTATTTTTTTTTTTGACTGATGAAATGTATCTAAAATCTGATGGTAATTTTAAGATCTACAAGTCCTGGTAGCAGTTCTGTATTATGACTAGCAATTCCTCTTGCATAAATGTTAGTAGATAGCCTTATATAAATATAGTTACTGTAGATTCTCGCTTATAAGTTATGTCCAACTGCATAGACCTAAATATGCTGTTGGATAATGCACCAGACGATCTTAGTCTGCACAGTTTTGCTAGGAGTAATCAGTAAAACAAACAGTATGAACTCTTATCTGCAGGCGCATAATGCAATGGCAGATCTTTATCTTTATGTCTGCAGTTTAACCTCGACTTGTAAGCGAGTACATATGGTATATCATTTACCTAAAAACCTATTCATACAGAATATTGATTATTTCTCGCAGTAATGTAGTCATTCAGCCTGCTCATTGACTTACTGATTAGTATCCTTGGCAACGGTCGATCTTGTATTCAGCCAGCATTAGGATTTCGTTTTTCTGTACAATATAAAATCAAAAATCATGTTTTTCTCGATTTATTGATAATACTGTTTTCAAAATCAGAAAATATGGCAGATCTTTATCTTTTTGTCTGCAGTTTAGCCTCGACTTGTAAGCGAGTATATATGCTATGTCATTTACCTAAAAACCCATTCATACAGAATATTGATTATTTCTCTGCAGAGTCTGTGTAGTCATTCAGCCCACTCGTTGTCATTGTTAATTAGTATCCTTGACAACGGTCGATCTTATACAGCCAACATTAGGATTTCGTTTTTCTGTACAATATAAAATCAAAAATCATGTTTTTCTCGATTTATTTATAATAATGTTTTCAGAATCTGAAAATATAATGCAAAATTTCGTGTTTTCAAAATCAGAAAATATAATGCTGTTTGGTAACTATATAATAATTTTTTAAACATATATACATAAGGAAGTCCGGTGGTCGATTGCTAACGCGTTGGATTCTCATGCTCGAGGTCCTGGGTTCGATTCTCGTGACCGGCACATTGTCGGCGAGGGCGAAATTATGCCAAAATTCTCTTATTTAGTGGGGCTCCGGCCAGCCCTTCTGCGTTTCAATAGAAAATTTGTACACTCTCCACCATGTCACTTGGTCGGTGTGTTTTTTTCACACTCCCGGGTTGATTATGGGGAGAGTGTGCAAATTTTTGTTGAACGTAGAGAAGGCCCGTTGTATGTGTCTGTCCTTAAGATAAGTTTATATGTAACTGTGCTGTCCTAGAGATAAGTTAGTTAGTTCTTAGAATTAAGTTTATATGTAACCTCTGATCCTGCTAGGATGTTCTTTGACAACCTAGGGGGTCACATGGGGTTGTGCTGTCCGTAAGATAAGTTTATATGCAACTGTGCCGTCCACAAAAAACCTTGTATATAACTGATGTAAATATTACTGTAAATATATGTAAATACGTTACTGTAAATATGCTTGCTGTAAATACGCTACTGTAATTAAGATTCTGTGTTTTGTGCTGTCCGTAAGATAAGTTTATATGTAACCTCTGATCCTGCTAGGATGTCCTTTGGCAACCTAGGGGATCACATGAGGTTGTATAAAACTGTGCTGTCTGTTTCGTCTGATTTCGAATTTCCTCTGATCCTGCTAGGATGTCATTTGGCAACCTAGGGGGTCACATGGGGATAAACTGTGCTCTGTCCTAGGATAAGTTTATATGTAACCTCTGATCCTGCTAGGATGTTCTTTGACAACCTAGGGGATCACATGGGGTTAAACTGTGCTGTCTGTTTCGTCTGATTTCGAATTTCCTCTGATCCTGCTAGGATGTCATTTGGCAACCTAGGGGGTCACATGGGGATTAATTCAAAGGCCCTTGAACTTGCTAGGATGTTGTTTGACAACCTAGGAGTTCGCATGGGGTTGTGTTGTGATTATATGTTTTGTAAAAATATTTTATTATTATGATTTCGAAATATTTTTTATTTTTACTGTTTTATTTATAGTAGTAATATCGTTATTAAATAAAATATCAACTATATTGTCAATAAATGTCATCAAATAATCTGCCCAACCTCTTATTCGTTAGTCATTTTCAATCGCGAATAACCATACTGATCCATATTTTGGTGGTATATAGTAACGAACTTTTTTAATACAATCGCTTATTATTTTAGGTTTTATACCAGTATAGCTTGAGGCCGCTCTAATCGAATTAAATCTCTTACAAAATTTGTTTGTCAGATCAAATCCAACATGTCGGATTGAATTATAATGATACATTATATATAATATTTCATTTGTTTAATATGAAAAATCTATTGGTCTAGAATCCCCTTTGGGTTTCAAATTATTTCATCATTTTTTTAGATAAAAATTTGTTGGAGGGTGATTTTTTGAGGGAGAGGGGTCTCTGAGGTGGTGCAAAAATGTCATAATATATTTATTTTTGAGGGGGTTGAGGGTTTCTGGCCTTAAACCCTCTTTGGAATAAAAACCTCATATACTACTACTACTGCCGTATTCGACACAACTGTGTTGCATATCTACAAGAAATTCATGCCGTGTTGGCTTCCACGACTTTTCCTCCTGAGCAAAGTGAGCAGCAACTGACGGAGCGGTGAAGCAATTACTGAGTAATCGTTTAATAACATCAGCATCATGCGTGTATTTTAACGCAACTGATCATAATTTCTACATTCAGAACTTTGAAACAACCCCATGGATACAGGGTCACTCTTACTGATATTTCTGATAAAATCGAACATATCACCGTCATAAAATTTAACAGTTCGAGTTCGTGGAAATAATGTTACGTTCGACGTCCACGTGTGCGCGTTATGATCAACAATCTCTATCGAAGCTCTCTTTGATTTATACTTTGATTTGTACAAAATCTCGCGGGTTAGTGTCTTCACCTTTATTGGAAATTTTAATTTCTTTTCCAACTCAGCAATGTCTCTGATTGTAGCTCCATTTTCTCTAACTCGCTCAGCCGATTCATTTATTTTTTTGTGTCTGAGATCTGTTAGGCCATTCCCCGGTAACACATTTGGAAAATGTTCTGTGACTCTTTCGACAACACAATTCAAGGTCGAGATTTTCATTGGTCGAAGATCATCAATGCTAGGCTTATCATTTAGCGGATATATCGCATGAACAACTGCCGTCACAGGGTATGCTCGCTCATAATATGGTTTATCGATACCAGTCAGCATTCCAAGTTTGGAAATTTTATTGAACGTGACAACATCCCCAGCGCGGTGCGATTCTCGAACAGGGTCATTCGTCAAATCAGGAGCAACATGAACCAGAGCTCGCCTCGGCAAGTCAGGGGTTATTCTGTCAAGATCGAATCTAGCTTGAGAGGGTTTGATCGAAGATAGTCTTGTAAATTCTTCCATCATATAATTAAGGCAAATATATATTTAAATTAAACTTTAATTTATAATATACAATGATTCAAGCAAAGAATAGTTGCAAGTGGTTGATGATGGGATCTCCTTGTAATAAGTCATGTGTAACGGATTTCTGTGGATACCACCTACAGAGTGTGCGACGAGAGAGTCTAAGACCAAGCCATGTTTGAAGTGTAACAAAGGAGTCAGAGGGGAAATGCAGTTGTGTGTAGACTGTGGAGGCAGAAAATACAGAGCTTTTGAAACGGGTATTGTGATAACAAAATTATAGCACTAAATCTCCTATAAAAAAAAAGCTGAGACTATCTCGCTAGATTTTCACGCTAGCAGCATCCTACATATTTTTTCTAGTAAAAATATAATAATTTAGACAAATAATATATACTACATAAATGGAGCAGGGAAATGATGCCGATGAATTTGTAACGCATCCCATCATCAAGAATTATGAGGCATCGCGTGCTGGTGTAATTAGGAACTGACAACTACGAAAACCAGTCGGTTTTGTCACTAATGCTGGTTATCTCATGTTTGGTGCTGGAAAAACAAAGTATCACGCCCATAGATTTGTGTATGAATCTTTTTATGGTCTGATCAAGGATGGACTTGTAATTTATCATATTAACGGCCAAAAACTTGATAAATATTTCAATAATCTTCAGGCTATTACACAGAGTCAGAATTATGCACGTGGAAATAGTGGCAATAAAAAAAAAATCAAGACCAGTTAAATCTGTAAATGCAGAGACAAGCGAAACAGTAATATTTTCATCAATGAACAAAGCTGTAAACTATTTTGTTATTTGCCGGCGTTCGGTATGCCATGTCGTAGATAATATAACCAACTGAGCATTTTCAAAGAAATAGAAGCAAAAAAAATATTTCAATATTGCACATCACAAGAACTGACTTATTAGCTAACATTGATTGGACTGCAAGCAGTCAAGGGAGATAACTCTGCAGGGACTAAACAGTACTACAGAGAACAGGCTTAGGGCAATCTTGGTGTAATCGCTCACACAGTCAAATTAATGGAAGCGTGAATAGATCGTTTTGATTTTCTGTATGTCTGTGTGTTGAGACTTTAGTTTTCCTTCACATATATCCAGGAAAGGAAATCAAAGCGGGAGTTGTTTTAAGATGATGTATTTGTAAGGGCCTGATTTTCGTATGTTTACATGTGTATCATTCATAAGAATCGAAGGAAGGAAATCAACGTTCGGTCTTAAAACAACTCTGTTTCTTCACTCATTTGACCAACTACAGAATTCGTCTATATACCTCTACATATAGTCGGATACAACCTGATTCAGATGCTGTATCGTTTCAATGAATTGACGTTTTAAATCATCGTTTGGATATTCTCGTACGTAACTTTGAAACAACTGATGCAGTTTGCTACGTACACGCTTGTGCTCAGGCACAATAGGTTTGACGAATGAGATAATATATTTTTCGTTGACTTGTGGCTTATTATTACCATCATAATGATAGAAAGTTTTTAGCGACCTTGGAAGTTTTGTACCATCAATCGCAATAAAATATGCGCTGCAGTCTTCTCATCGATAATAAAGCTAGCTTGGTCCAAATACAACCATGGATGATTTTTTTCGATATTCTGGAAACGACAAAAATATTTATCTGAAACATAATCAGATCGTTGAAGGCGCGGTGGTGTTGGAGGTGCTGGTGGTTGTACTTCTGGCCATCCTAACACAGTTCGGATCGAAGACTGATATATATCGATGCTGTAGTCAGGTATTGATATTTTTAACGTGGCAGAAAACGTTGGCCCATAAACCGTGACAGCAATCTTAGATTCTTTTTCTGTGATAGATTTGATTCTGCGCTGAAACTCATCGTTGATCTGTTCGATTTGATAACTGACAATAGGTATGCCCACAACACTGCAGTCTGTTGTTCCATCAGGTTTATTTTTATAAGCAAATACCAGTGAATTATTTGCTTGCAACCCACCAAATGACTTCGATCTAATATTTGTCCAGCTGTAATATACTCGCAATTGTTCTAGTGCTAGTTCTCTGGCTGGAATTGCCTTTGGAAAGCTAACGTCAAACTCAAGCTTGGTTAAGCTCGCTGATATCATCGTGGTTGTTGTTGGTGTTGTATTAGCGACGATTTGTTCTAGCAATCACAGTGTTTGATCTTATGACACTATTATTAAAATCAGGAATCTAAATCCCTGTCTTTGTTGGAGTCGGCGGTGTCTGCTATGGGTATTCTACCTTGACAGAATCAAGAGGTTGATTTCTAGTTGTTTCATAGTAAACCTTAATCACTGCTGCGAATTCCTGATCTGATATTATTCCATAGTTGAGACCTGATGATATCAACAATGATAATTTGGCGTGTGCTTGTGTTGCCGCTTATAGCAACATTATATTTTCGTGTAAATTATCAGTCGCACATCGTAGATACCTTTTTTTGCGATGATATTAATACTAGCAACACCGGTTATAACGGCAACACCAATTCCTATTACAGGTGTTATTATGTGTGCGGCTGATAATGCTCCGATTATAGCTACTGTTTCAGCGACTACGGCGGATACAGAGTATACAATTATGTCAGTAACAATGATATGTCTGTGGTATATTTTTGTTTTACTGTACGCACATCAATGATATTTTTCAGCTGGGTATGCCACAAACCACAGGAGTCTGCAGTTTTATCAATAAAGCACGACGAAATTTCTGACAACATGAAATCACCTTAACGGTATTATAAATTAACACAAGGAATGCAAGCGTGACCACAACCCTCCGCTCGATTCGACTTTTCTCGCGCGTCTTTTATCGCTTCTGGCAGTTTTAAACTCCGCCTTTTTTTTGGAATTCTTTAGTCTGTGACCTGTTGCTTTCTTTAATGCCATCCCAGCAGCAGTTCCAACAGCACCATGTGCAGCTGCTTTTGCTACAGCTGGGGCTGCAGAGGCTATCAATGCTGGTATAGCTGCAAGAAGTGGAAATATACTACCTGTCTTGGCAATGTCTGTAATGGCACTCGCAAAAAGATCAAACTAACACCAGTCGCTGATAGTTTGGCATCACTGAAGTGCTTGAGTTGACGTTCTGTCAGGGATAGTTTATTGGAACCTTGCAACGCTGCTGATTTCAGTAATATTTTTATTCCAGAATTCTTTTTTAATGCTGATTGTAGCTTTTTAATCTGACCAGGAGTCAGAGTAACACTAACATGTTGATATGACAGTATAATATCATGAGCGATTTAATTACTGACTGTACACTTGGGATTAATTATATGTTTTCCACAGGGACATCAATGACTCTCATTTGTCCACCAACCTGCATTGCTTTGTCTGAGAGTATAACAGCGATTACTCAATAATCAGTAGCATCGGCTGGCTGTGCACTTACTCGAGCTCGAAAATGTATGTCAACGACTGACTGTCTAAACAAATCTAGGTGTTACAGCGAGAAGTAGTAGATCGAATACAACATCGAGAAATCCCGCTGAGATATTTGCAACCCAGAATCCACATTCTGATCATGCCCCATGAATGTCATCAAGTGATGATAAGCACGTGCAACGTGATTATTTTCAAAATCCAGCAACTCTTCTTCTGACGGTTCTTGATGTCCATTTATCCTCAAAGAAACTTCACTAACCCCATGTTGGTCAAATACCATATGATTTCGTATTTGAGAATTATGTCGTCGGATATCTTGAAAAGCTATAAATACATGTCGTGGTGCTGAAACTCCCTGTTGTGATGCGATCTGCCATGCAAATGCACCAACAGGTGTTCTCGTGATCGAGTCTGTAGTCATTGTCAACCATGATAGCGTTGATTTGCCGCCGCTGTCCATAAAAGAGAGCAGCTGTTGTTCTTCAGTGAGTGATGGTGACATTGTTGGCATCCACAACGAAAGCTTTGTCAGTGTCACATTTCCATGAAGTGCCACGGTTGCAGCTGGATCAACTCCTCCAGCGTGCCAGACAGCATCGTCGTCCGTGGCTTTTCAAATGAGAGCACCTGTGTGTTTGGCCCTGAAGATAACTTTTCTAACATTTCTGCAAAAACCAAAGATATGTGACAATGGTATTGCACATCTAAATCTCCCCATAGCATCAATTCGATTTTTACGTGCTGCGAATCCCAGATTAAAATTCGCATTTACAAAGAATAAACTCTCAACATCAGCGTTGTCAGCCGCAGCAGTAACTTTTTGGGGCGTTGAAGAGTATAAGGTCAGCTCTCAGTGCAATCAACAGGATCTTTTGCAAACATCATCGATGGACCAGCGGATCTTGCATGATCATCACTGTATTAGCCCCAATATTGTCGTAGCAACATCAACATCATTGAGGCATGCTTCGATTTCTTTACCATTAATAATATATCGTGTACTGCTGAATAATGCCATAATTCCATTATTATTTATTCCGTTATTATTGTGAATCACCATAAAGATTACCATCGGTTTTTACAAGTCTACCCTGAACTTCAATGAATGCCCCTGTGGGTAGGAAATATCTTGATGTATCATGGACTTGTAGTTCTATTCGTCAACGTTGGTTTGGTTCTCGTGCTTCATAAGAATAATATTGATAATCACATACAGACTCTTCCTTGAGTACTGGTTCGTCCATGTCAAATGCTGAATCAGACACACGTTTTAACATTATTTATATTTGCTGCTGTCTAAAATGATGAACCATCGATGTTTAACGTTGGCGATGATGAGATAACCCACTACTCGCTACCAAATTTGCAGTTATATTCCGAGTTTCTTCTCCGGCTGATTCCTTCAACCGTTCACTAGCGGCTTGATTTATTAATTTACTAACATTTGCAGGCATAACTTCGGTGCTGGATAATTTTTACTGGCCAAGATTTTCATCGTATTAATCATGCTAGTCTATCCCCGATTGCTGAGAATGCTTTACTAGCAACATCAACAGCAGCACCAATACCTTTATCACGAACGTCAATAGCTTTCATTCCCAGTTGCTTTGCAATCTGTATTGCTTTTTGGTGCTATCCTTCTGAATAGACCCTGAACAACATTGCCGAGTCCATCCCCGTAGATCGCTTTATATGTTGGTAATAGCGAATTTATCACCTTGATCATTACAGGTCCACGTTGAGCATTATGTATGATCATCTCATTTTCTTGTCACTGATCTAATTGCATACCCTCAATCACTGCAGTAATCGTCAATGATTTCATCAATGAGGGACCGATAAACATTAATGTCCACGATACCGCCTGTAAATAATCTCTGACAAATAGCAACTGCTTCATTAATTATTTCCGGGGAATTATTACTGGCTTGTCTTCCGCCAATAAGAATTTCTAGTCTATCAACATCGGCAAGGACGTTTATTGGGACAAAGTTTATCAAGGCCACTTCCTTGAGTGGCAATACCACTTCCAGTGGCACTAAGGCCAGGATCTGTATCATACTATTTTTCTTTTTCCTTGTTGTTTCGTCTGCTTTTTCCTTACTTGTTGTTAAGGTTGATTTCCTTTTTTGTTCAGCTTTTTTAAGTTGTGACTTCATTTCTTCTTCTTTTTGTCTCCTTTCTTGTTTTACTCGTTCAGTATACTCACCTACTGCCTGGTTAAACATGTTAAACAGATTAACATCTTCCACAGATCTAATCTGCGGTGTATTTGTAGCGACGCGATATACATCCTTAACCCAATCGGCAGATTTCAGGAGTTTTAACATATTTGGGTCTTACATCATTATCTATATCACTATATCCAAATGTGGCAATATTAATTAATTGGCCTGGGGTTTTGATGGTGGCAATATCTTCAGGTGTAAATTTATCTGTAATGTTAGTTCTAATTTACGGAGGAGGCGATGGTTGATCTTCAGGTTGTGGTTGAACTTCAGGTTGTGGTTGAGGAGGCTGCCAGGGTGGTGGTCTAGTTGCTCGAAGACAGCCAACAATATCAACAGGCAATGTCTCAAGAGCTTTTTGAGCTGCCTCAGTTCTTGTAACAATTTTCTTTGTTGGTTCAACAATTGGTTTAAATATTTGTTCTGCACCTTCTGTAAACTCCACCCGAGACTCCTGACGCGCTTGTAGTTGTTGCTTGACAGAATCACAGACGGGGATATATTTCTTAATTGTCTCTAGTCGCTGTCAAGTTAGTTTAGCTGTACAAGATTCCATGTTTAGCATAGAATCTCTCATTATTATAATGTAATAATGATTTAATTACGCCACCTGTCCGCGTCGACGACCAACATTGAATGTTCTGGGTCGATAAATAAATTTGACATGCAAACATCAATAACCCTGTAGAGGTCTCGGTTTAGTGCAACCTGGTTAGAAGTCTCGGTTTAGCGTTATTGACTCTTGTATTTTAATTTTTCGTAGGAAGCTTTATTTTCACAAATAAACTTGGTCCGTTCACCCTCCCTGCTGCTTGCAAAAAATATGAAGAAGAAAAAAATCACCGGAATTCACAAATATAATGTATGCGCCATATAAAACATTTTGACTTACTGTACCAATAAAAAAGGAACGTGGATAATAAAATTTTATTAACAGAAGTTAAATGGATTGTTTGGAGGAAATCTTTACAGCATAGCAACAAAAGTAAAAACTGGTTTGAAACCTGCTATAATGTCAGCCACCGTTGGGTAGAAAGGGGAGCTTGCTTCCCTTTGTCTTTATAATGAGCACTCGCTCTAACTAGTCTACATGTGCAACTTTCGCTGAATTATAATGATCATGAACTGGAATTTTGCAATTATCATGGTCAGGTGCTCAGAGTGCTGTATTATATTACTCTCATCTTTTTCTTTTAAAGTTTGTAATGTCGTGCTGATTTATTCTTTTTCTGATCCGATATGTTTTGAAGCTTGAAAAGATCAATCTACTCTAATATTTTCTGTCATATAACATCCACAACTCACACCGTAAAGCGTTTCACTTAACACTGGCACCATTTTCTTTAAAAATGTAGGCTGTTTCACTATCTGACTAGCTTATGAATAAAATGAATCTGTTAAACAAAGTTCACTTTTGAAGAATGTGTGCGTGTGTAATTTGGATTTTTAACATTGCTTTAACAATTTTTCAGTCATATCGCTACAATGTCTGCAGTGTGGCAGTTTATATCAATGCCTAGCACTGGGGCATCATGTTGCAGACATGTAGCATCATGTCCCACCCAGTCACATTATCCTGACACCTGGCTGACCAATCCTAACACTAACCTCTTAATGCTGAGCGCCTAGTGAGGCAGCTGTTAGTATCATTTTTATAAGTCTTGGTATGACTTGGCCAGGGTTCGAACCCGCGATCTCCCGCATCTGAGGCGGACACTCTAACTACTAGGCCATTGGAATGGTCTCCACTTTTGAAGAAACCAATCTATTTTCTTGGAAATGGGTCATATACAGTTGCTATAAACAGCAAACAAGGAAAGTACTCATATACTATTTTTTATGCCGCAGTCATCTTAAATATTCTAAAATTTATATAAGTGGAATTAAAGAAATGATAATAAAAATGACAAAACCAACTTTTTATCTTTTAATGTTGCAAAAAAGCATAATCTTTATACTTTCTAGTAGAAAATACAGTATGGGAAAAAAAAAAAACATTATGATTATGCCGAAAGCATAATGGTTGACGTATGGATTTAATTAGTAGTTGACAGTTTCCTTAAAGGCACATGGGCACAGATCTACTGAATGTTGTTTTTTTTTTTAAACCAAACTGATTATCAGAAATTGTGAATTCACTTTGTTGAAGTATAATACATTCAAACATTTTTTAAATAACTGCTGTACAGTGTATGCGTACCCACAAAGATATTTTTCTGGGAGGGCCGGATTCAGAGGTAGCAAAGAAAGCTGTCTTAATGTAATGTGCTCAGGTAATGTATTTGACAGAGAAATTTAGAAATCTTCCAGAATGAAGAGAATGGTTACAACATTATTCAGTATTTATTCTTTTGCCTTCAATCAGTACTGAACAGCTTATCTGGTACTTGTGATGCTGTACAATAAAACACTAAACCAAACCAATCTCTTACTACAGTCAATCCTTGTGTTTAATGGTTTGTTTTTCAGCATTATTTGTAAATTAGACTGATTCTTCCTCTTTCTTTTTCAGATTTTTATGAAGTTATTGCTCATCAGTCACATTTTTTTAAGACTGAAGATAGTGGGTCATCTTAAAAATGTGGTATGGACAAAGACGAGACTGTGTCATGAGGTCAAAAGGTCAAGGTCATGAGACTTATGGGGAAAGAGCAGCAACATTTTTTTGCAAGCAATACTAAAAAGAATTCAGATGTTAAAAACCTGACATATTTCCTGATTTTATTTTGGGAAAGAATAAGAAGTTAATCTTCAATAACAAGACTAAAGTAATCTCAACAACACAACCGAGTTGAGAAATATGTTTTGCATGCTTTTACTTGAAATAATGTAACTACTTAAAAATAACAAAATCAACACAGTATGAAAAATTTCCTTAAAATATGATCCTAATTATAAGAAAGACATTCAACAAATACTAATTGTATTATACAAATCATTCAATTAAATAATAATATAAACTAAAAAGAAACCCAGAGATACATAATGTTAACTTATGGTAAACAATTATACTGCCACTGTGCAATATCATACTCTGTCATTATTTGATTTTATAGCTTACCAAGCTAAATTCATATGCTGAAAAAATAACAAAAATTGGAAATGAAATATTGGTAATCTATATTTCCAATATACTGAAGCGTTTCTTAACATGCATACACAAAAAATATCTTTGATGATTGCATAAGGGCATGAACTAAAAAGTAATTAGAGCTACGAATTCATGTCATAGTAAACAGTTTTATAATGAACATATAAGTTATTTGCTGACCTTCAACATGCCCAACATTGAAATGGTATGAAAATTATGTTAAAATTACATGAACTCTGGGAAAACAAAAAGCATGTAATTTATTTTATATATGAGGAATTGCAAAAGTACTTCTCTGTTCAGCCTAGATAACACTAACGAGCCTCCTGCAGCCCATGGTATGAAATAGTGTGCCATCAGATCTGTGTATGGCAATAATGGCATGCAACTGATTATTTGTAAAGTTACTGTTTATATGGACAACCAATTTTTTTAAGCCTGTCAATGTCTCCTCCTGTTTAGTCCATATAATCAACTCTGAACTGAAGATATATACAATATTCTGGAAACCCTTGTATCATGATATTTTGACCAACTGCACAAATCTCCTGTCAGATATTCCATGCAAATCTTATTCTTTTTCTTATACTGAACTTCAATACTGTATAACTAAATAATTTCAAACCATTTGTTCACAAAACTAGCATAAGGTAACAAATCTTCATCTGACAGGTGTCATACTGCCTCAAGTATCAGTCATTATTGCTCCCTAATCCTGGCTTTACACTTCCAACAACAAAGCACATTAAGGTATACACAGCCACACTTCAGTGCATCTATACCGCCGTACATACCGCCAAGCATCAAACAGAATTTCCACTTTAAACTGACAACATTGCTACAACAATAAATACTTCTGTGGCTCTATTTTATCATAATATAAATGTTCTTTCATGGGACTGTTACTGCAAATATTAAAAGTGTTTTTCATTATCTAGTAGGAGTCGGAAGTCACAACCATGTAAATTTACATCCAATCTCTTCCCAAGTTCATACAGCTATAATACACTTAAATAAAACAAGATATCATATAAATGACATCATAATGTAATGATCACATCATTTTGATCTTTGCTGTAAGGTCTGATTTTACAAAAGAGAATTACCTTAAAGACACTGTACTGATGAGTATATTACATTTTGCAAATCCTTGAATAATACCCATGAAAAGAAATTCACAATTAACTCGTATTTATATATGCTTATTAAGTTCTTTACAAAATAGTGGCCAAATAGTAGCTATACTGGGCAATCTATGTCAAGTTACAAAATAGTGGCCAAATAGTAGCTATACTGGGCAATCTATGTCAAGTTACAAAATAGTGGCCAAATAGTAGCTATACTGGGCAATCTATGTCAAGTTACAAAATAGTGGCCAAATAGTAGCTATACCGGGCAATCTATGTCAAGTTACAAAATAGTGGCCAAACAGTAGCTATACTGGGCAATCTTTGTCAAGTTTTTCAGTGATTTGAATATCTTTAATATAGTACTGGTATGTTTTGTGGTTCTCTCTAATAAATCATTTGTTGCTCATATTTATTTTTTATATAATTATCTGCTTTCGTTACAAAATAATTTGGAAATATACATCATTTGTACAAATGGGAATTCAAGTCATGGATATCTTTCTCAGTTCTGACAGTAAAATAATCCATAAACAGTAGTGTTCAGGCCAATTCTGCTGCAAATGTAACATATCAATTAAAATAACATACTAACAGAAGCTACATTGGTGAGATTTTTTCTCTTGCGTTTTCCTTCTACATCAAGTCGATAAATTGACCTTGAGAGTTTAGAATGTCATATTCAAGGAAATAAAAATTCTATTTTGGAATATCTGAGAAATCAGTATAAATAGTCTTTTCTAAAACAATGTTTCACCAGATTATATTTCACAAATTTTATAACCCAAAGAAATTTATATCAAGTTCAACACAATTTCTTGATGTTACATTTCAGAATAGCAAACCTCTTCATGTGGCAAAAATATTAAATAATAAGTTTGCCTCTTTCACAAATAATGTCTGGTATGAGTCTTATAAAAAATAGTAAACAATTCTGATAAAGAAAGAATAAACTAGTTTTATTTTTATTTTTCTTAAAATACACAAAGAGTTTATACATTCTATGGAAAAGATAACAAAGCTTAGTTTCCTTTATATGCAAAAAGATTAAGTTCATAAAAAATGCTAACATATTTTATCTGATATTGTGTCAAATAGGGAATTTGGGAAAACAACAAGCACACACAATTTATTTTATATCTGTGGCTTATAACAGTGGTATTCTAGTCACCCTAAGAAACAGTAATAAAATAAACTTCAGAAAATCAACTGCACAATATCGTCATTCAAAGAAACACTCATTACTTTCCTTGAAAAGAAAAAAAAAGATTAAATTACTGAAAAAATTTATGCAATCAGTGTAGCTTTCTTAAATGTAATTAATATACAATGAAAATGTTCTCAAAAAGAATACTTAAATGGTGTACTGGTGACACGACTTCCTCCTATCTAGAAGAGTGTTATAATATATTTTAAGCTACCACAACACATCTGACAGTGACCAACTACCTGACCTACCATACAAGTATAATGGTAAATTTCTCACAGTTGTTTAATTTTGGCAATTTCTAAGACGAGTCAAACCTTTTAGAAATTCAGTTAGTGGAACCTGTTGTACTTAGATCTACATTATGAAGTGTATGTGTTCTTTTCCTTAGGCATCATATGACATCCTTAGATATGTTTAACTTCAGTATGCTTTACAGTAGGGGCAGTCCATTTAGTGCATATCCCAAAAGTCTGCATTTTTCACACACCACCATTCCATGATGTACTCTTTTTCTACCCCCTCCCTCATGCATATGTACACTTTTGCTTAGTACACCCTCCCAAAAAACCCACTGTCGACCTGTTGGCATTTCAAATCAAACGGAGTTTCTTTAGAAACACAGTCACCATATTTGCATGGGTGAGTCTATGTTTTCAAGTAACAGACGTGATCATTCACAGTGTTAGATAATTTCAATAATTCCGTAAATATTGGAGTTACATCTCTTTGAACAAATGTGTACAAGAGTTCCTCCTTTTTATTTGCTCAGTTTTTTTAAATAGAAATATTACAACTAGACATTGCATATACTGGATGCAGATGATACAGTTTTGACTGCAATGGACTGTTCAGGAAACCAGAAAAGGACACAGGGGCTTGTATAATTCTTTACAATTTACCTATCAGTCATAAAAAAACTACATGGGAAGACAAAATTCTCTCTTTTCTCGTGTAACCTATATAAAATCAAAACTGATATTTCAAGCTATATTTTGCATAGCATAATAAATCTGGTACTGATGTTTAACTGAAGCACACTTCACTCTGTATGCCTATCCAAAGTTTGGCTATACCTTTAAAGAATGCCAGACCATTTTCCCATGATACCGCTCAACATGGCTATGATCATGCCCATTTAACATGCAAGTGCAGTGAGGTGAATGGAATACTGCCTTCTCATTGACCGACTGAAAATCAAGTACTGCACCTATCTATAACTTATTTCCTTTATACTTTTCGCTTTTAAAATTGGTAGGGGGTACAAACAAATTGGAAGGTGTGAGAATACTATAGGTTGTTTGTTGTTGGCTAAGGCAAATAGGTTTTATTCATAGTAGCTATAATATAGTTTGTTTTATTAGGTGCATACATACTACCTTGTCTTACTACCCCTCCCCCAACACGCACATACACAAACTTCAAACCATCCTCCTGCCTCTCTTTGTATGCACAAAATGAACAGCCCTTATCTAAATAATAATCTATGCCATGAGCTGCTTGCATATTGTATTATTTAATTAGTGTCATAACTACCATGACCTGGACACACTAAATAATGTTGCAAGGTGTTATATTAGGGTGACATAGTTTTTATGCCATGTTTATAACATGACATCAATAAGCTGAAAGATGATGCCATTAAATTACAAAGGAAAATAAGTTTATTTATAGCTGATGCATCCTTCATGAAAATCATTTTGAGAAATTTTAATTTGCTTTATCTTCCTTATTTCATCTAAATAAAAGAGATCAACAAGACAGATACTGTGCAAATGTTTTTCTTAGGCAATGATGTTATTGGCAGGGATTTAAAAAAAAAACCATCCCTTTCCTGGCAGCACAAAGCTCAAATTTGCTTGTAAATGAAATTCTCTGCAACTTGATTTTCATGTAATTTCTTTAAAAGTCTGGATGAGTAGAAGATCTGGGATATTTTCAGCATTATATTATAATGGAGTCAGATGGATTACATTAATCCTGTCTAACAGCACTGTGTTACATGACAATGAAGCTAGATGGACTATATTATTCCATGTCTAATAGCACTGTATTACATGATAATGAAGCCAGATGGACTATATTAATCCATGTCTAACAGCACTGTATTACATGACAATGGAGCCAGATGGATTATAGTAATCAATGTTGTTTTCCCATATTGTATTTCTTAATATATTTATAAAAGCATTAAAGACTTGGTTAGGTAGAGAAGGATGATTAACTAAGCCATGTCATTTTCTCTTTGGTTAGAAGTGAGTATACAAATATGTTAGCACCTGATTGGTTAGTTACTTGCCTGATTGTTTTCATATAAGGACCTGGCATCACACCTTTATAGGTCTAACCAGTTGGTTTTAAAATTCTATCTTGAAGCTTGTTATAATTTGGTAATTTATAGTATTTTGATCTCAAATTGCAGGTTTTTGTTAGATCAGTTAACGGGCAGGGAACCAAATTTGGCATACCTAGGTGGTACAACTTTCCGTCTTCGAGATATGCATAAGAATCCAATTATAAGAAATATAACAAATATGACTATTGCAATGGCACCAATAACATAATACATTAACTTTGGAAAATCATTGTCATGGTCATGATGTTTTTTTGTTGTGGAATCTGGATTGTTAGTACTGCTAGGGTTACTTGTGGTTTTACTTCCTGCTATACAACTCTCATATTCATCAACAACTAACTTTGTTATTGCACAAATATTCTGCTGGAAACATGAACTATTACATGCAGGAGTCATTTCTTGACTAACACTATTAAAGATAAGATACTTTTGAAAAATGCCATTTTTAATGTTGTAAAAAGAATCCACTAAATGTTGCATATCATATGGTGTGATTTTATCCAGAGCATAATCTTCCTTTGTATCATATTCCTGCAGCCATGTGGCATTTCCATCAATATTGGCAGCTGTGAGGTTAAGGTAGAACTGTTGATATCGCTGGATAATCCCAGTTTCAAGGTCATATTCAAATAGCCTTATTGAGGGATTGTTGGCTCCTACATCTGGAAGTGTGCTCCTCCATGGGGTCACAGATGGACTTAACAGCAGACATCCTATTGGTTTTTCTGTTGGGGGGAAAAAGATGATTCAGCATTCAAGTACTTTACCAATCAAACTATCATACTCCTCCCAATACACAAAGAATACTAATATGTATTCTGTCCCAGTGAGTGGAAATTTTAAAATAGTTGTCTCAAACCATGTCCAGTTAGAATGGAACTACCTTATTTTAATAAAATAATTACCAACAAGACATTTTCCTGTGTGTAAATTGTACATTAATTCACACATGATGTAGCTGGAGTAATACCTGATAAATGAAAGGGAGAAGCCAATTATAACATTGCCATCTGAGCCTATATATCTAAATTAATTACCTTATATTTCATGAAAAACAGCACAGACTAAATTATTGAAACTTACTGGGAAGATGGAAATGGCTGAATAATTTAGAATTAGAAATATATACAAAATTATCAAGTCAATGAAGATTGTGGATATGGAATTGGTTTATAACTTTAGGAAACCAAGTCTATTACATATATACAAAATGTAATGGGTTATTCAACTGATTCAACATTAGATTTTACAGTATTAAAATACAGCACAAACTGTTAGAAGCATGGCAATTTTTTTGTGATGTTGATGTTCCTTGTGTCAAATATATTCACATGCACAAAAATTCTTCAGTAGTATGCGCAAAGGAGGTTATGAGCACATTTCCATACCCATGAGCACATTTCCGTCAGAGAAACGTGTATTTTCCCATTTTAAAGCCTCTACGAAAGACAATCATCTTACAAGGTTTAAAATCGCTATTTTCCATCATTAAAAATATAATTTGGTACTAGCAGCACTATTCCTCCTTTTGGCATACTACTGTAAATCAAACAACATGGTTTATAAAAGCATTATTTTGTTAATCTGAGACTTCCAGAACACTTGGGTTATGAGCATATGATTTTTTTTATTTTTTATTTCCGTACTTTACAAGCTTGCTTAGGTCAAACTGAGGCTTGTATGTAGGGGTGGTATCATTTCCATCCTAGCAAGTGTTATTTTGTCGATCTGCAATATTAAATTTTAATCATACATATACTAATGATGTGTTAAAAATGAGTCCCGAAGAAAGATTCTTTGATGTGATGGAAAAAATGATGAACATGATAGAGATTCTAACAAAATCCAACGTGGAGTTTAGGAAGTCCATAGAAGACCTATGAGAATGTGTAGATGCTTATCGAGAACGTGTAGAAGAGTTACAAAAGCAGGTTGATACTTACGATCATAGAACATTATTAGAACGGGTTTGAACATGACCTAATGCAGATGTGTTTATCCCATCAGAACAATATCGCTTATCATCAAAATTTGTAAGTCCCTGTTTTTTTATTTTATCTGTTCTTATCTGGTGATTATCAGATCTTATACACATCATTGTAGCAATGTGATTTTTATTACCTTCAGAATCCTTGTAATTTTCAAATAAAACCGTAAGATAATCATTATGTGTGACATTATTTTTAACAACAGACTTTTTAACGCCTTTCAACTTTTTCATTTCCTTTCCCGATTTTGGTTTTAATGAGTACATTTTACTTCGGAGTCCAACAAACTCCACAAACATCACAAAACAAAATTCGTCTTTCATCAGCCCCATTACTTTTTTGTTAGTTGGATCATGAAACTTATTGTCTTTAGCAATGTCGGTAAGATCAAACTTGTTACGATGGTTTTAAATGTCCTGATACACATCATCAGCCAATATCTCATAGACGAGCGAATCCTTGTCTGTAAACAACAGATTTGACTGAGGCCATACTTGTTTGGTAAATCGATAATGAAAATCAAACATAAGCCACTTGGAAATATCTAATACGGATGCACCAACATATATTGGTTTATTCAACACCAGATTTGTTTTTCGTTTCTTTATCATGTTTAGATTTTCACAGATGGGTATAATGCCAGCAAACTTCTCAGAAGCAACTAATTTATCAAAACGTATTTTTGTTATTTACAATTTCAGTGTCAACATGATTGCGAATATTTTCCATGGTCTTACCAAAGACTGAATTGTTCATCAGTTTGAAGAAATCTTTAACAAATTTTGATGTTGCACATTCTCTACTGTCGTTGTTAAACTTGATATAGTCTGCTATTCATCGTGATTGTTTCATCAGCAACACCTTGTGAATTTTCTTAGTGTTATTCCGTTATCAAGCACCTGTTTGAGATTGCGATAATGACAGACATGATTATGTTTATGTAACAAGTTTGGTACTAACTTTTCAACAGAGCATGGTTTACCTCGTCTTTTACTTATCTGTTCTTTAGATAATAGTGAATCCGGTATAATAATTTTTTCAGGTTAAACGGATAATCATTGTGTAGGTCATGTAGATGTTCTGGATAATCAACATCAACCTCAACAAAGTATGTATGATCTGCCTCGGAAAGATCTTTAGTCAAATGTTTTGTGTCTGTGATAAACTGGTCCACAGCTATCCAATCACCACATGGATACGGTCCACAGCTATCCAATCACCACATGCATA
Source organism: Megalonaias nervosa (assembly GCA_016617855.1). Lineage (NCBI taxonomy): Eukaryota > Metazoa > Mollusca > Bivalvia > Unionida > Unionidae > Megalonaias > Megalonaias nervosa. Next base: position 26,534 of record JAECUM010010488.1, on the reverse strand, counting down.
CGGTAGCGACTCTGTCATACTCCAACTATACAACGCATTCTTGTCAAGGTACACTATAGACGACGTGGGTTTACTAGGGTCATATTCGGGAACATCTATGTTGTTAGCGCATGCATATTTCTTTGATATGACGCTGATCCCGCCACGTATTGCCTTCTCAATAAAGTGATACTTGTCAATATCACCATCCGTTATAAGTTCGAGTTTTGCCCGAGTCAACTTGAATAAAGCATCCCATGATAACCCTGGCGATGAGAAATACCAACATGAATCAAGCCCATATCTGCTTATGCTGGTCCTACTGAAACCAGCAAAAATATCAAGTAATATAACGTCTTGTATCAAATACAAATCAAGATAATCTCCAAGTGTTTTACAGTCAAATTCTTTCCAAACGCGTTGAGCATGTTTGTACTCGTCATCTGTTATTTTTGAATCACTTAAACTTGAGTAAAACTGATCCTGGTCGGGTAATGATGTTTCGCTGAGACGTTTAAGATCAGTGATATACTCATATGGAAAGATTCCTCTACACATCATCAGACTTGTCTTATCATCAAAATATCTTGTTAACGAAGGAAATTCTTTGCAATGACTGGCAAGTACTTCTAATGACGACAACATAAATTGCAGGCTATCAATGAAACGCAACGGGCCAATGGTCAACGGCATGAATTTTTCTTTATTGTTTGGAATGCTGTTTATCTTTTTGTCTTTGCACAGCCGTATAATGTCAGGATGACCTAACGCACTTATGATGTAATGACTGTCATAACCATGGAAATTATGGGCCATGCAAGGCACAAATGTTGAATGAAATTTTAAGTTACAATTGTCATGGGCTGGTCTGCGATATCTTCCAGTGATATGACAATGGTCACACACTTTGTCTAGTACATGTTGGCCTGAGACTATTCTGAGCAGAGGTTTTTCACAAATATGACAATGTGTGGCTGTAGCATACTCGTTTCTTCACGTGTCAGCAGCAACATTGGCACAGCTTTTCTAGAAAGTATTTTTTCGGCTTCATCAAATAGACTTTTTGTTAACCAAACTGCAGCATCTTCATCATGTTCACTCGTTCTGCGGCATAATTTGACTGGTAATGATAAACTGTCATCGATCATACAAGTAACTTTATATGCGACTGCAATGGCAACATGCATATGTGTGTGTGTTGTTGTTCGATCTCCAGCTGTGCTTGTTTTACCAGGAACTGGCATTAGTACTGATTCAAAATCATAAGTAATTGAAAATGGAATGACAAACTTCTTTTTATGATTCTTAAAACATAATATTTTATCTTTAGCACAAGGTAGTATTGTCCTCTGATCATACACGCAATATTTAACGTGATTTTCTAGTATTTCTTCTTTAGAAAAGCCGTGCAAACACTTATAACAAAAATACTTTTTATTTTTCTGTTTGCTATACTGTTTTCCAACTAACCCATTAAAGTTCTTGATCCAAGCATAATGTTTTTTGAACATTAACAAGTTAACCATAGACAGACCAGCACGTGATGATATTCGTAACAGGAATAACTTTTGATTATCATCCACACCAAAGACATTTATTCCACCAGGAAGTAATTCCAAACTGTTACGCTCAAATTTATCAAGTTGACATAACGGAGTCGGAAATGTTATTCCGGTTCAATTTAATTTAGAAAAATGTTGTCGGTATTTTGATGGGCGATTTGGGTTTCTGTCGACCCGGAATAGTGCCACTAGTACACTATCCACAAACATTTATTGTCATTGCTGACAACATTAACACAGCATTGCGAGTTTTTAATATCAGGTGGTAATTCTACAAACAAACCACCACAAATTGGATTGTACTTATGGGTATGTATTAGCAACTGTAGGTTATTTATGTAAACCCAACCGGATCCTGATGATGTGTACTCATCCACGAGTTTATCAAATTGTTGTACTATATTATCAACAAGGGATTCGATGTTGTCACTGGCAAACACGACACGCGGATATGTCCTTAAATATGGCTCAGCAAATTTTTCATGATCAACTGAATGACGAAGTAAAACCTGAAGTTCTACAATCATTTTTATTCGAGGTTCCTTTTGCAAAATATATTTTACAGCTTGCTCAAGTGTTTTGTCAAATGGCTGTAAAATCTCAATTTGGTATGTTTTATTGAAACCTTCGAAAGAGGAATCCACTAATGTTATATTTAGCTCGTTTTTTTCAAGCGTGTTTAAGATCAGTTTTTAATTTCTCAAGTTCAACATTTGATCTGGGATATTTAACAATTTCTCCGGTGAGTGATTTATAATCGTCAAGTAGTTTTATTACAGTCTCATGCCTGGTGAATTTAGTTGGCTTCTGCAAGCCGCGATGTTTTATTTCTTCAAGCACTGGCAGGAACAGACTTTTTTGTTTGTTAATCTCTATTTGAGTTATCTTATCTAACAAGTTATTTAGATCTACATTAGATCTAGGATATTTTGCTGTATTACCAGTAAGTTTTTCATATTCGGCCAAAGCCTTGGTTACTTTTTCATGATGTGAGGTCTTCGTCAACAACATTATATATTAGTTTTACACAAAATTATGTTCAGTTAATAATTATATTCAATTAAAAATAAAATTTGTCTGAACTATAATATAACAATGCCATTTCCAATTGGACAAAACAAGTGCAAGTGGCTTTTTATGGGCTCAACTGAAGTTTGTGGAAAAGGTTGTTACAATGAGAATTTCTGTGGACTCCACAAACATTATGTTTCAAAAACAAAACACAACTGGCCCAAGACCATGTTTAGGATGTGGAGTTGGCATGTGAGGTAAAAATCCAATTTGCCAAGAGTGTGGTGGAAGTAATTACAGATCAACTCTGTGGTACTACAAGAAAAGGTCTCCGAGATTTTTTTACAAAAAGATATCACCACCAGACTTGAATGTCTTTTTGAAATTATCTGATTAAATTACATAGTATGGTGTCACTGAACGATATTATCACGCTACGGATACTTGATGAACATCACCGAGTTGATACAGGGAATTATTTTGCGGGTAAAATGATTAATGGACCAAATGGGGAAGAATACTATGTTCCGCTGGTAGGATCAACCATTACATTTCATGTAGAATGCAATGGAGTTTGTAACACAATTACAGCTAGCATTGGTAAGACAACAGATTTAACATTATTTTCAATCATACAAGTTGGTGAGGAATTTTACAATGAAATGAAATATCGCAATAACGTTTTAAGTTTACCCAGCAACGAAACTGAAAAGCTTTTGAAACGCCCATTGACAGAAGCTGAAATTAAGGTTAAAGCTGCTGTTGATGTTATCAATACCAGCAACGGAAATGAAACACTGGACATAAGGTTAAAGCGGCTGTTAATGTTATCAATACCAGGAACAGAAATGAAACAACTGGACAAGGAGTACGATGTTTGAACAATGTTCGGAATAAATATTAATTCATTTTAAGTTTTATCAGATCATGTAATGGTTTAAATTCTGGTAATTTCAAACAAATATTAATTATTTTTAACTTTTCTTGGAGTTTACTTTTTTCGAACTAAGAGCTAAACATCTGTTCAAAGAACTATTGTAATTGTCAACAACGTTGTTATATTTAGCTATTAATTTACTATGCTTATCAGCAAGTTTATCATAACGAGCCTGTGCTGACTGGATCATGGATTTATCAACACCTAACAATGCAGCTTCATCAGTCATTGATTTTAACTTCTTTTCAAAGTCATTTTTGATAGATTTATTTTCAGATTTGATCTTTTCAAGATCAGATTTTAATGTTTTATTTTCATCAGCATATTGTAGAAATTTTGATTTAGCATCCATTAGTTCTTGTAGTTGTTTCAACATTATATCTTGTTGCCGTTGACTTGATTCAATGTTGTTTTGTTCAAAACATTTCATGGATTTATTGTCTTGTAATAATGTATCATGTTCTTGTTTTAATGCAACATTTTCTTGTTCAAGCAATTTATTATTTTGTAATAATGTATCATGTTCTTGTTTTAATGCAGCATTTTCTTGTTCGAGTGCTTTTACGGAATTATATTTAAGCATCAGAAGTGAATCCATTTGTTCTTTTATGTATTGATGTTTGATCATCTCTGTGTTATATTTTTCACTTATTTCATACAGCTGTTGCTGGAAATTCTCACAAAAGTCACAAGTATCAAATTGTTCTTTTGATGATTCCCAAATCCGATACAACTTTGACATGCCAATCTTGTATTTGTTGCTGATGTCAGTTACATTCATTTTACCATGGGCGACCTTTATTTCAGATATCTCATCGTTAGTTCATTCACGTCTTCGCACCATGTTATAATATTCCGGAAAATTCCAGAAAAAAAAAATTATTGTAAGCCACGGACCACGTTTTCATAATAAATACATGTACCAATCCCCCCGCAACGAGAGAAGTATCAGATTAGTCAAATAACCGTTGTATCATTGTTTAACGGATCTCGCTATATTTTTATATTTATTAATGATTTAGCGAGATCCCCCCACAATGATAGAACTTTCAGATTAGTCAAATAACCGTTGTATCACATTCCCAAATCCGATACAATTTTGACATGTCAGTTACTTTCATTTTACCACGTCAGATATCTCATAGTTGGTTAATTTGCATCTTCGCGCTATGTTATAATATTCCGGAAAATTTCAGAAAAAAAATAACAGAAGAAATAGGATTAATGTGTTGCAGTGTTAGAAAATTCTGGAAATATTTTTGGAAAAACAAAAATATTTCACCCCTTTTTATAGATCATAAAATTCCTTCAAGTAATTACAAAGGTACCAGTACATGATCTATAAAAAGGGGTGACATATTTTTGTTTTTCCAAAAATATTTCCATGACCTACACAATGATTATCCATTCTTACCTGAAAAAATGATTATACCGGATTCACTATTATCTAAAGAACAGATAAGTAAAAGACGAGGTAAACCATGCTCTGTTGAAAAGTTAGTACCAAACTTGTTACATAAATGTAATTATGTCTGTCATTATCGCAATCTCAAACAGGTGCTTGATAACGGAATAACACTAAGAAAATTCACAAGGTGTTGCTGATGAAACAATCACGATGGATGGCAGACTATATCAAGTTTAACAACGACAGTAGAGAATGTGCAACATCAGAATTTGTTAAAGATTTCTTCAAACTGATGAACAATTCAGTCTTTGGTAAGACCATGGAAAATATTCGCAATTGTGTCGACACTGAAATTGTAAATAACAAAAAAACGTTTTGATAAATTAGTTGCTTCTGAGAAGTTTGCTGGCATTATACCCATCTGTGAAAATCTAAACATGATAAAGAAACGAAAAACAAATCTGGTGTTGAATAAACCAATATATGTTGGTGCATCCGTATTAGATATTTCCAAGTGGCTTATGTTTGATTTTCATTATCGATTTACCAAACAAGTATGGCCTCAGTCAAATCTGTTGTTTACAGACAAGGATTCGCTCGTCTATGAGATATTGGCTGATGATGTGTATCAGGACATTTAAAACCATCGTAACAAGTTTGATCTTACCGACATTGCTAAAGACAATAAGTTTCATGATCCAACTAACAAAAAAGTAATGGGGCTGATGAAAGACGAATTTTGTTTTGTGATGTTTGTGGAGTTTATTGGACTCCGAAGTAAAATGTACTCATTAAAACCAAAATCGGGAAAGGAAATGAAAAAGTTGAAAGGCGTTAAAAAGTCTGTTGTTAAAAATAATGTCACACATAATGATTATCTTACGGTTTTATTTGAAAATTACAAGGATTCTGAAGGTAATAAAAATCACATTGCTACAATGATGTGTATAAGATCTGATAATCAACAGATAAGAACAGATAAAATAAAAAAACAGGGACTTACAAATTTTGATGATAAGCGATATTGTTCTGATGGGATAAACACATCTGCATTAGGTCATGTTCAAACCCGTTCTAATAATGTTCTATGATCGTAAGTATCAACCTGCTTTTGTAACTCTTCTACACGTTCTCGATAAGCATCTACACATTCTCATAGGTCTTCTATGGACTTCCTAAACTCCACGTTGGATTTTGTTAGAATCTCTATCATGTTCATCATTTTTTCCATCACATCAAAGAAACTTTCTTTGGGACTCATTTTTAACATATCATTAGTATATGTATGATTAAAATTTAATATTGCAGATCGACAAAATAACACTTGCTAGGATGGAAATCATACCACCCCTACATACAAGCCTCAGTTTGATCTAAGCAAGCTGGTAAAGTATGGAAATAAAAAATAAAAAAAAAAATCATGTGCTCATAACCCAAGTGTTCTGGAAGTCTCAGATTAACAAAATAATGCTTTTATAAACCATGTTGTTTGATTTACAGTAGTATGCCAAAAGGAGGAATAGTGCTGCTAGTACCAAATTATATTTTTAATGATGGAAAATAGCTATTTTAAACCTTGTAAGATGATTTTAAGTATGATATGAAAACTTATGGAAACTAAAAAGGCCCCCCGGCGATATGTTTTTCTGAGGGGTGGGTGACTTTTTTGTCTTTCGTAGAGGCTTTAAAATGGGAAAATACACGTTTCTCTGATGGAAATGTGCTCATAACCTCCTTTTGGCATACTACTTCTTCAAAGTGTTCATTTGAAGATAATATCATCAAATCTTAAAATAAATGACCACTATTCCAATTACTTCTAATAATTGAAGTTGATTAAACAGAGGATTTACAGACTTTAGGATACATGATAACTAACAAGGGCATTTTGGATTGTATCTTTGTACAGTCCACTATGGTTTGAATAGACTGAGTTTAAATCAATATGCTTCATAATGAAAAGCAATTATACTATTTATCGAACCTGAGGGTACAAATGTTATTGTAAAAACTATAAACATTAATAAATGTACAGATTAACAAGAGGCCCAAGTGGACTTGAGACTGCTTACCTGACATCTGCCTAACAGCTAAACACAAGAATAGATGAGTATGATATCTCGGTGAGAATGCTTTCTGTATAAATTTCTTCCAATGTTTTTCACTTCATATGTTTTAAAAACAATTGCTTTCAGTTTCTCTATTCTTTAATTATCTTAATCCATATTTGATGGCACATCAGCAAACAACTTGGCCAATACTGCAAGGCCTTTATACCAGGATGCTTTGTATCAAAGTGTCATACATGTATTCTGTGTGTTTTTTTTTAAATAAGTGAATAAATAAAAGCTGCTTAAATTCCAATTTTAATGCCAGATCAAACTTGGGCACATTCTGTTAAATTTGTTAAAATCTGGTCAGGTTCCTTTTTTTTTTTTTTTTTTTTAAAAAACATGACATTATTAATGGTTATACATTGCTGAGACAATGGGGGTACAAACCTGAAAGCTCCTCATGACAGAATACTTTGCAAGGTTTGGTCAAATTTTGCTGACTGATTTCTGAGAAAAGGTTGTTGAAATTTTTTTTATTTTTTATTAATGGTGGTCCTATTTGAAAGGTCTTCATACCAGAATACTTTGTAAGATTTGGTCAAATTTTGCTAACTGATGTTTGAGAAAAGGTTGTTGAAAATTGTTTCTATTTTAGTCATGGTGGTCCTATCAGAAAAATCTGCATGCAGGAATACTTTGTGTCAAATATTGTCACATTTTGTTGAATGATTATTTAAAAGACAATGTTTAAAGGTTTTGATAGTCTTACAAAAAACAAGTGTCCATATTAGATGGAATATTAGTATCATTTGTATCAACTTGAAAGAACTTGCTGCCAGCATGCTTTCTGTTAAATATGGTCAAACTCAGTTAATTAGATTTTCACAAGTCCTTTTAAGGTTCCCCCACCCACCCCCCAAAAATATTTACAAAAATCTTTTTTTCATTAAAAATAAGTTATGGTTATTTTACATTTTCACTTATATCCCCACCTCACCAGGGGCGTGGCGGATTACCAAGTGGTCTGCTCGCCTTTACAGATCACTCACATCTCACCTCTATCCACATTGGTTCAAGTTTTGTCTCGACCAATGTGGGTATGTGATAAAGCTTGCCAGTAGCTACCTGTGGGTTGCTGGTTCTTCTTCCTCCACCTAACATACTGGCTACCATGTGTGATCTATCATGTGCTAAAATGGCATTACCCCACCCCCAATCACAAATCCTTTATGCCAGGATGATTTCTGCCAAACCTGGTACAATTCTGATAAGTGTATTTTAAGAAAATATAATTTAAAGGTTTTTGTATTTTTAGTAATGGTAGCCGTATTTGATTGAGGACTGATAACATTTTTAACAACTTTAAAGCCTTTCATGCCAGGACACTTTCTGTCAAATTTGGTTACTTTGTGTTGAACTGTTTTTAAGAAGTAAATCATTTTAAGGTTTTTCTATTTTTATCAATATTGCCATATTTGATGGCAGATTGGTATAATTCACATAAATATGAAATTGCTTTAGGACAGGATGCCTTATTTTTTTCTACAAATGTTGTGCAGTTTTCAGAAGTCATTTCAAGGTTTTTATATTATATTGGTAATAATGGTGACCATATCTGGTGGATCAGTTTGCATTTGTCAAAATTTGAAATTTCTTCATGCCATGATGTTCTCCATCAAATTTATTCAAATTCTGTTCATTGGCTTTTAAGAGGTCAAAAGTTTTCTCTGTTTAGTAACAATGGCAATATTTGATGGTAGATTGGCATCATTTGTATAAATTAAAAGGCTAGGATGATCTCATTAAGTTGGGGTCCAATGGTTTTTGAGAGGAAGTTGATAACAGTAATTGTAGACAGATGTATGACAGAAGATGAACTATGCATGATGGACACAGGTCCATACCATAACCTCATTAGAATTTACAGCATTGTGAACTAAGTGAAGCAAAGAATGCAATTCCATATTTTCTTGCAAAATTTACATTTCCTATGTAATAAATGAAATAAAAGACAATGACATGGTCATTTTTCTCCTAAAGCATCCCAGCAACTAAAAAATGAACCATCTAAAAATTCAAAATTAATTGTATAATCAATAATAAGCAAATTCCATAGTGAAACATCCAGATAAGCAAAATTATTAGTTGAACATGTAAAACATTCTAAGTGGCATGTCTATGACAAGTAAGATTTTAGTCGATATGAAAAAGCTGGACAACTATTGGTACATATTAATAACTCTGGTTTACCACTAGTATGTAAAATAATCCCTTTAAGTTTTAAACCAGTAGCTTTCAAAACTGAATTATGCAATAGTTACATACATTTATATTTATCATCACAAAATTATATTGTGTATGACGTGATCCATCAACTCTGATGAGGCAAATGCTGAGTCTGGGGGAGCAGGTTACCTAGTTACACAGTACAATTATTTGATGATAAAAAACAAATATCAGGGTTATTTAATACCCAGTAAAACCTACACTTTTTTATTTGTAACCAAACTCTTCGAATTTAAAATAGTTTTGTAAGGAGAGGCAATTTATGGAAGGGCAATTAACTTCTAAGAAAATGAGAATGTTCAATTGCTTTTAGCAAACCATGAACTATTTAGACAAGGTCAACTGCATTAATGGATAGTATTCTGAACTTTATCAGTCTAAACACAATGTGGAACATATTTATTTGATCTATGGAGTAAAATGAGCTGATAGATAAGAAAAAGCCCACATTGTTAAGATTTCATTAAATATAACTTAAAAGTGATGCCAGCAGCTTGATGTTCTCCAGGTCATAAGATAAATAAAAACAGCAAGGATAGTAACAATGGACAAGGGTGATTGAGATTAAAACAGCATGGATAGTAGTAATGAATTGTGTGATTGAGACTGAAAACAGCGTTAATAGTAGTAATGGATTGTGTGATTGAAATTGAAAACAGCATGGATAGTAATAATGTAATGTGTGCTTGAGACTGAAAACAGCATGGATAATAGTAATGGATTGTGTGATTGAGATTGAAAACAGCATGGATAGTAAGTAATGGACAGAGTGGCTGAGACTGAAAACAGCATGGATAGTAGTAATGGATCGTGTGATTGAGATTGAAATCAGCATGGATAGTAGTAATGGATTGTGTGATTGAGATTGAAAGTAGCACAGATAGTAGTAATGAATAGTGTGATTGAGATTGAAAACAGCATAGATAGTGGTAATGAATTGTGTGATTGAGATTAAAATCTGCATGGATAGTAGTAATAGAGTGGTTGAGATTGAAATCAGCATGGATAGCAGTAATGGACAGAGTGATTGAGATTGAAAGCAGCACAGATAGTAGTAATGAATAGTGTGATTGAGATTGAAAACAGCATGGATAGTAGTAATGGATTGTGTGATTGAGATTGAAAGCAGCATGGATAGTAGTAATGAATAGTGTGATTGAGATTGAAATCTGCATGGATAGTAGTAATAGAGTGATTGAGATTGAAGTCAGCATGGATAGTAGTAATGGACAGAGTGATTGAAATTGAAAGCAGCACAGATAGTAGTAATGAATAGTGTGATTGAGATTGAAATCAGCATGGATAGTAGTAATGAATAGTGTGATTGAGACTGAAAACAGCATGGACAGTAGTAATGGATTGTGTGATTGAGATTGAAAGCAGCATGGATAGTAGTAATGAATAGTGTGATTGAGATTGAAATCTGCATGGATAGTAGTAATAGAGTGATTGAGATTGAAGTCAGCATGGATAGTAGTAATGGACAGAGTGATTGAGATTGAAAGCAGCACAGATAGTAGTAATGAATAGTGTGATTGAGATTGAAATCAGCATGGATAGTAGTAATGAATAGTGTGATTGAGACTGAAAACAGCATGGACAGTAGTAATGGATTGTGTGATTGAGATTGAAAGCAGCATGGATAGTAGTAATGAATAGTGTGATTGAGATTGAAATCTGCATGGATAGTAGTAATAGAGTGATTGAGATTGAAGTCAGCATGGATAGTAGTAATGGACAGAGTGATTGAGATTGAAAGCAGCACAGATAGTAGTAATGAATAGTGTGATTGAGATTGAAATCAGCATGGATAGTAGTAATGAATAGTGTGATTGAGACTGAAAACAGCATGGACAGTAGTAATGGATTGTGTGATTGAGATTGAAAGCAGCATGGATAGTAGTAATGAATAGTGTGATTGAGACTGAAATCTGCATGGACAGTAGTAATGGACAGAGTGATTGAGATTGAAATCAGCATGGATAGTAGTAATAGACAGAGTGATTGAGATTGAAAACAGCATGGATAGTAGTAATGAATAGTGTGACTGAGATTGAAAACAGCATAGATATTGGTAATGGATTGTGTGATTGAGATTGAAAACAGCATGGATAGTAGCAATGAATAGTGTGACTGAGATTGAAAACAGCATGGATAGTAGTAATGGATTGTCTGATTCAGATTGAAAACAACATGGATAGTAGTAATGGACAGAGTGATTGAGATTGAAAACAGCATGGACAGTAGTAATGAATAGTGTGATTGAGATTGAAAACAGCATGGATAGCAGTAATGGATTGTGTGATTCAGACTGAAAACAGCATGGACAGTAGTAATGAATAGTGTGAGATTGAAATCAGCATGGATAGTAGTTACAGATTGTGCGATTGAGATTGAAAACACCATGGACAGTAGTAATGAATAGGGTGATTGAGACTGGCATGGATAGTAGTAATGGACAGTGTGGTTGAGATTGAAAACAGCATGGATAGTAGTAATGTATAGTTCAAGTGAGATTAATCAGTCTCATTTAATGAGATGGAAATAAATCCTAGTCCTTACCAGATGATTCTACACTGGATGGATGGAAACAATGGGTGAACCGAGAAAAAAAATGATGCTCTGCTGAGTAGAGATTGCATTAAATGTACACTTAAGTTACACAATATATGTAAACTGCTTTCTTTAAATGAAACTTTTTTTTGCAAGATCATGTAAAAGAAAATTACTGTTAACTTATAAAGATCTGATATTTTCATTCGCTCTCAGGTATTATTTTATTCACCTTTCTTATATCGTTTTTGCTAAAACTTATTTATCACTCTTTGGAAGTAGATTTTCTATATTTAATTAAAATTTCTTTACCTCACACAGAGTGTACAAGTTTGGTCTAAATTAGGGGAATGTTGTCAAACACAAACTTTCTGATATTGTGTAAGTTATCTTTGTGTCTTCTTTTAAGCACCCCTGCATGATGTACTTCCATGAGTGTGCTATTTTTAGAGGTCTACTTTTTATATACAATGTACTGAAATTAGTGTATTATGAGGAAATGAAAGTACTGTAAATAAAAGTATAATTACCAGTACATAAATATGCTACTGGGGATTAAGCTGGTAGATGCCCATACTTTCAAAAGAATTTTTCAGGCCAATCTTACTGTCTTCCACACTCAAAAGAACATTTGCCAATCTATGCTACAGAGCTCTGTCCCCAGTGTGAGAAAGTGCTGACACTCTGTAATGTATTTCTGTGACTCACTTGAGATGAAAGATCAAAGATATCTCTTGGCTCTGCAACAATACTAATACCACTCCACTGACGGGTGTGTACTTGCATGAGTAAGTATATAACTTTGACTGACAAGGAGTAAAGCACATCTCATGGCTGTGATACAGCAGAATCTGCCTTGACAACCCCATTTGTCAACAAAATGTGGTCTCCTAGGACAGGTGGTTATTTCATTACAAGTCACAACACTGTAAAATTGCACTGAGAATGTGGTATAGAGACAGGTGGTCTTTCATGCATTTAGTTTCAGCATTTGAAAAAGATACAAAATGTGCAGGTAATGTACAACTTTGTTATTTATGCTAAAACAAGCTTAAGATTCAACGATCTACTAAAATTTAGGGTAGCATCTTAATCAGCTTTGAGAATCAGAAAGTTTATTTTAAAACAATTACAGCACTGGGAAAGAACAAACGTTTCTATTGCAAATAATCTGTGTATTTAGTTTACATATTGCTACAAACAGACAGAAATTATACATGCTGCAAAATAATATTTTTGGTGAAATCTGATAATCTGATATACTGATTTTAATCATTTATCTTCAAAAACAAACTTTTAAATGTTATTATTAGCTGCACAAAAGAGTAATAGAATATTTCTTTAAGTTCTTAAGGTTTGATCTGTAAATTCAAAGCACTGGGATATTAAATGCAAACAAAGTAATCTGTTCAACAATATTAACAGTCTGTAATTTCTACATTACTTAAAACCAAGGACTAAGTAATAAATTCTGATCTTTTTCCAAGTCAACTGTCCATAAAAAGTGAATACAAGAAAATATTTGCTCAGCCATGATCATGAAAGGTCACTGGGAGATCTTAGTACATCAAACTTAATCTGAGAAGAAGAGAAAAATATGAAGATGTAGAAAAGAGTCATAAGAAGAAAATGATAACAGAATAACTTATTGAAAAGATGGTGTCAACAAGAAATCAAATTCAAAGTCACAAGTATTAGGCAAATCAAGGGTATAGCTCTATCTGTATCACTACATGAACTAATGGGAGGCCAATTAGTAATCCCAGTGTCTATCACAGGTCAAGATTAAAAGAATGCATCATCTGTGCTTGCATGGGGCTGGGAAATCCCACAGAATAAGCAGAAATAATACTGCCACAGATTCTGATTCTGAGGGTGGAGTTTCCCTTTCTCACAGCACTGCAAACGAGGAATTATTTTTCTCTCATTTCTAACCAGGAATAATAGTGAATAAAGATGACAGGTCACTGGTATAAAGCTGACGATAAAAATACTAAGAGAAATAGTGAGGTTTTATAGAAAGAGCATAAAATGTTTTTCTTAATGTGTTTTCATGATGTCATAAGCACAATAATGTAATCTACAGTGTTACTGAGTACACTCATATAGTTATGCATGTAACACATGGCATTCTCGCTTGAGCAAAGTTTATCTCAAATTTACAGGGATGACAGAAATATAGTTTTACTCATAATTCATTTGGAAATGATAGCAGTGCTAATTTTATCTTCTATTTTTAGACACACTTTCATAAAACATCTCAATATTGAGTTAAAACTCGGTTCAAACATTGAATATAATGTACAACATGATAACTACATTAAAAGTATGTTTAGAATGAAACTGGTTACCTGGGGGCTGAACATTTTAACAACAATCTAATATTTTACTTGATATAAATTTTACAAAAGGGACAAAATAATCTTAAGCTGGGTACATACTCATGTTGGGAAGTTTTAAGAAAGCAGGGCTGGGTTTAAGACTCTGGCATGTGCAGCAAGAACAGAAAATGATAATGAGTGGTCACCAGGTTTTATTCACCCAAATGAACTTACCAGTACTACTGCTGTCATACAATAGACGGAAGCTGTCAGTATGCTCATGGCCATAAAACTGTGCAGTGATAATATCGGCATGCTTCCGAAGCAGGTCAAGATATCGTTTGTTGTAATCTTCATAAAACCAGGGAAAATTGGGGATCTTCTCAAACAACCCTGGAGAAATGTGTGCTACTAGGAACACCTAAAATGTGAAGTTGGTGCACTTGAGAGTTTTAAACATGTAAAATGCCCACCACTGTACCTGAGAAACTGACCTATAAATCAAAACTTAAATGGAAGGATAATCAGACAAGGGTAACACTACTACCATATTTGTGGTAAGGCATAATAACAACAAGGCCAGGGCCTCCATGTCGAGCCCATAATCAAAGAATTGCTGAGAAACTTTAACTACCACTGGAAAAGTGACTGCCATGTCTAACTTCCCATCAACAAAACTAGCTTTGGACTAAACTAACTTTAAAAAGTATCTGACAAAAACTGAAGGAAAATATTAAACTTCATTCATACGTAATTATGTTGTTTCTTGCAAGAATAGGATAACTAAAGGATTCAAAATGAAAATAAAAGCAGTTTTATTTGCTTACTTATAAAGTAGGTAATGCCACAAACATTATTATTCAAATAATTGTATTCAGAGTGAAAGAAACTGAAAGAAGGTAATTATGGAAGTCTTACTGTAACAGTTGGTTTGTAAAAAAAAATGCTAATTAACCAGTAATATGATTGATATTGGGATAGTCATGAAAATAAAAGCATATCCTCAATTCTACACATAATCAAGCAATATCACTCAGGAACTCTGTTTGCAGACACATGTATACTAAAACAAAAAGGGGTCTGCATGTATAAATGTATTAATGTCTTGTCATGCCCAGTAAGTGTACATATGGTTATAAGGTGGATATTTAAATATTTTAACTTTCCAAGTTATGATCCTGGGGGCTAAGGTCCTGAATGGTAAGGATGAACTCCACTGCAAAAGTTGGGTGCATGTATACTAATTATCACTTTTTTCCAATTGGTGTAATCAGTCATAAATTTAAATTAAACTTTGAGAATTATTAATTTTTTTATATACAAACAAATTAAAAACTGTTCTCTCAAGGAATAAATTTGTTGGCATATCAGGTCTTTAATGGTCCTGTGAAATCAACATTAATTGCAGGACATAAAATAATATGAGAGACTGGACTCGATGAAGTGGTTGTTATCAAATAATGAAAATGAAAGAGTCCCTCTAGGTCTCAAGGCCCTGTTAGTCAAAAAGAATTGTCTAGAATTTAAGACAATACCACTTCGTCCTTTTAACTGCTGGGTGTTGAAACCATCTCCAATATTCTTCAGTGATAACAAGATTTTCAAATTAGCTGCTGTGGTTGACATATTCATTCAGAACCATAAGAAGTCTTCTGGTGGAAACCCCATTTCGTTATGACTAGCTGGTTGTTCTTTTAGTAATGATAATACAGTATTTATCTGTGTGTGTAAGAGGTAAACTGATTTTAATGATGTAATATGTGTACTTACCTGATACTACTGCATACCTGCTACTTCTCCAGGCCAAAAATACCCTAATTATATAATGAGGATGTATCCTTCCATTAGGGTGAACCAGAGGATTTATAACACTGAATTACCTTTGGGAAACCTTGTACTTTTAATGCTCATGCTTATTACTGCTTCATTCTTATCTAAGATGCAGCCTAAATTATTGGGACATGAGTGCTGTGTGGGAGGAGGGAATCTGGCAATAGTAACAAGTATTACAGCTTTAAAATTAGTTTACCTCTCCTCCTCCAAAAACCCCTACATTTTATCAGTAATACCATAACTTTTACTAATGCCTAGCTGAATGCTTTGTCTTTGGTGGGCTAAGAAGTGCAGAAAAAAGGAGGAAAGAGTGGTGTGAGAGTGCCAAAACATGGTTTTCATCATATCCTCCAATGATGAATGAGTTAGATAGGTCCATCAAGGAGCAATAGCTCCAACCTAATGGGCATTACTTTTCACAAAAGATAGGTTCCTTTCAGTAAAGGACTTGTAAGCTCTCTTGATAGTTAATGTAATCCATCTAGAAATAGTGGAAGCTGAAATATCAGTTGAACCTTTAATGGAGAGGAAAAGATGATTCCTACCCTTCCATCTCCTTATAAAGGATGCCAAATAAAAACATACAGCCCTAACTGTGACTGGACATAATAATAATAATAATAAAACCATTGGAAGCTGTTTTTTGCTAAACAAAACCCTGGTTTGCAAAGGAGAGAAACCAACTTATAATTCCCACTGAACCTGATACAGCCTTGCTCTATGGATAGGACACGAAAATAGCTCCCTTCATTTTGCAGATGCTAAGGCAAGCAAGACCACTTTGGCAGTAAAGTTCTCAAAGGATGTTTTTTCAGAGACCATAAGACCAAAGAAAGATTCCATTTAGACATTAGAGAGTAAGCCAAAGGTCTTTGCAGCTTGTAATACTTCATCAGGTCTGCTATGTGAGAATCTGTCCTGATGGCAAGACCTTTCAAAAAATTTGAGTGTTCTTGAAAGGGCTGCTCATTAGCCATTAATAGTAGAAACCAATCATTTCTCTTTGAAAAGGAAGTGAAGAAAATCAGCCACTGCACTCATAGAGGGACAGCTAGGATTTAGATATTTTCTACTGTACCAACCATAAAAGATTCTCCATTTGGCATTGTACTCATAGATCATCTTGTGGACTGAATGATGCACTTGGCAACTCTAAACAAAAACTTTTCTTGGTGGAGAGATCATTTGTGATGAGCCAAGCATGAAGGTGGAGAATCTTGGGTTTTGTGAAACAGCACGAGCCCCTGTGCTGTGATATAAGGTCATTTCTCTTGGGCAGGGTCCTGTGATGGTCAACCTGCAGATCAAGAAGATTGCTGAATCATGATCACTGGGACCACAGAGGGGCAATCAAAATGAGCTGAGCAGTGGAGTGCTTGCCTTTGTGTAGTGTTATGTGTGTTTAATTTGTATTTTTTATTCATTTTTTCTTAATGATTATGTGTTATGTATGTCTGTATTTTCTACCTAACCTTGTCCAAAATCAAGTTAATGGTGTACCTGACCAGTGACATTCATTTTGTAAACAATATAATACTTAGCTAATATTTCTCAAAGATTGAAAAATAAATATTCAGGTCATTATTAATGGGAAACATGTTTACTTGAATCTGAGTTTAGGGCATTAAGACTTTTTTACCAAGAAATTCTTACACTTGTTGACAACTTTTAATGTTTTATAGATGAAACTGACCTATATCCTGGCTCAATTTTTATGTCTTAGCTTTTTATGCAATGATGTTTACTTGAAAAATTAGCTCATTCTTACTTGAACATCTGAAGCAGAATCAGTCTTATTTGTGTTCAGTTTTCAATTTGGGTGGATTTATTTATTCAAATTATTATTCACTGGAATTACAAAGTGCACAAGAATATTATCAGACTGGAAAATTAGATTTTAAATATAGTGAATTCAGAATTATATTACTGTGATACATCAAAAAATTCTGAGGACATCATCACACTCCAGACCATTGGCATATTAGCATGTTTGAAATTACAGGTGAATCAACAAATTCAATATTGGAATTTATTTGAATACCACTGGAATTCAATTAGAACGGCATACATTTGGACTTGTGATAGAACTTTTATGACTATTTGGGATTTAATTCAAAATACTGTAAGTTCTTTTAAAACTTTTACCTTGTATTCTAGAGAAATAAATTATTTGTTGAATTTTACAAAACTTGCTGGGTTTTCCTCTTTTCTGCTACCTAGTTTAAGACCAGAGATTCATAACAATAGTACTTGTGAGATCATCCTGAAAATTGGGTAGGTGTAAGCAAACTGATGATCCCACTTCTGTCTAAAAGCGTCCACTGCCTAGGCTCTCTGGTTGGGCACTTTGGTAACATAAAAGATCTTGTTGTTTAGCTTGGTGGCAAACAAGCCTAACAGAGGACTTCCATCAAGCTGGAACAAGGAGTCTGCCATGGACTGGTGAAGCAACCATTCCATGTGAACTACTGTATCTTCCCTTACTGTAAAACTGTCCTCTGAAATATTCTTTTTGCCAGGAAAGTGGCAAATCCAGAGGGTAACTATCCTCTGAAGCAGCCAAGCCAAGGAGGTTCCAAAACTTCATGCTGAGAAAAGATGCATCAGTGACTCCTTGTCTTCTTAGGTACTCAACCACTGATGTGTTGTTGGATCTCTTATTTTGGTAGATGCACTACTGAAGAGTTAACACTTCCCTAATTCCCAAATTGTTGACATGCTGGGTTGATTTTTCCTGGGATGAAAATCCTTGAGGAATCAGTTCTTCTGGCTCTAGATAATCACCCCACCCTGAATCTGATGCATCTGTGAACAGGAAGGACTTGAGTTGGGAGGGGGTGGTGCATGGTGATTATGAAAAGAAATTGGCCCTGATTTGTCCACCAAATTGGATGATGGTAAAAATCCCACCTCAGAGAAATTCGTACATTCATGGGGTACCTGTGCGATTTCCACACCACCAAAAAAGAAACTGGAAAGGAGGCAAGTGCAGATGGAGATCTAAACTGTATTTATCACTTAGATGCAAAATAGGTAAATTAAATAAATGAACTTTCATGACTAAAAGATCAGCAGTTTAAGTATGACAACATACCCAATGCCCAGTCACTGTGCAAAGACCCATCAGTCAACTCATATCTGTAGGAAGACCCTTCCCCAGATCTGAGCTATTCCCTCACTGGGGGCCTCTGACAAAGGGTCCAGGGGACTGGAAAGGTGCTGTTCCCTGCCCAATTAAGGGGGAAGTGACCAACTTCCAACCCATACTGAGCTATGGGTGAGTAGAACTTCTAGTTCACCCTAATAGGAAGACGAATTTTCATCATACAGTCGGGGTATGTTTGCACTAAAAAAGTGCCAGCTATGCAATAGTATCAGGTATGGTATTATTGATATTAAACCAAGATTTAAAAAATGGCTACCATGGTGGCTGTACTGGATATCAGATTGGCACCATTTCTATTTAAGACTGGCTAGACGTCATAAAAAGTCTTTTGGTGAAAGCACAATGTTGATATGACCAGCCATCTAGGTGTAGTAGTGGTAAGATTTTCAAGATGACCATTATGGAAGTCAGACTGACACCATTTTCATTAACAACCAACTAGACTTCATAAGAAGTGGCAGCTATTATCTGAGGTCTGAGCAGGATCATATTCATTTAGGACCATACGGCATCACAAGAAGTAGCTTATTCAGAAGGAGTAGCAATAAGAAGATATACTGAATGTGCAAAATGCACCATTTTCACTTTTGACCAAATAGACAACACAAAAAGACTTCTGGTAAAAACCCCATGGCAACATTACTTTCCCAAGTCTGTAGCAGCTATTTTGGATGTCTGATTCACACCATTTTCATTTAGGACCAACTAGACATCAAATGAAATCTTGCAATGGAAACTCCATGCAGATATGACCATCCATTCAGGATAAGTAGTGATAATGTTTTCAAGACGGCCAACATGGAGGCCATACTGATGTCTGACCATTACCATTCTCATTTAGGACAAACTAGAACATGTGATGGATGTGTCAGTGGAGCTTCATGGCCATCCTCCAAGTAGTTTAGGAGAAGCAACAATAGAACTTATGATAGTGGACAGATGGATGACAGATGACAGACCATCCCATAAGCTCTTCTGGTCTATGACACAGTAAAACTAAAAACTGCCCTGTAAGAAAGGTCTTGTAGTCATAGTCCACAGGCTCAAAGGGATGTTAAATCTGGGCACTTACAACCATGGAAAGACATCACTTTGGAACAAATTTTTGTGTTCAAGTGGATATTTGAGGGACAACAGACCATCCCATAAGCACTTCTCTCTATCTGCATCAGGATGAATAGATCTTGGAATGTGTCAAGATTGTAGACCCTCTAATATTTATTTATTTAATCAATTATGCACTATAACAAAATGCCTAAAAATGAACCCCAAACAACAGAAAGCAGGTTTGAAGTATTAACCTTTTTAAATTAGTTTTCCACATTAATTCTGCTAATTATGACTGAACTTACACAAACTGTTGTTATTAGATACTGTCACCCATACAGTGTGCCTTTTACACTCTAGGACCAACATACATATTTTTAAGAAAATCCCTTGGTTAAAAATAGTAATACAATTGTTTAAGGACTGATTCCACCTCTCAACACAATCATAATCATATCTGAAAATGATGGAGAAATCAGATGAGTGTTGACAGCTGAAATTATGTGACAACTGAAATTTGGGTGCAGTGTCTGTTTGTGAACTTCACTGCCGGGTTGCCAAGGCCTGAACGCAGAAATGAAACCAAATCCATACCAGTAAACTCACAATCGTTTAAGTTTTTTCTTTAAAGATGCTATGCTCTGAACTCTGCTGGATATGACCATTCTGTGATATTTCTGCAGTACAGTACTCCTAACCCAACAAAATTTGCTTTATTAATCCATGAAAGAAACTTGTGAACAGAAATAAAAAGCTGTTAATGTTACAAAATACAAAATACACAATTTGAAGCATTATTAGTACAAGACAAATTTCTGTCCTAAAATTATAGTAAATTTTGGAATTTATTTTCATTGATTTAGTAATACAGCTGTTAACTGCATTGGAACAGAATGAAAAAACAATTCCATGCAAATCGACCATTTTTGCCTTAAAAAGTATATATTAATAAATAGAAAATCTACTCATAAAGTAGTAACATTTTGCATTATCACTTGTGGTTTTACACAACTTTAAGTATTATTTGTACAAGTTCAATTTGTACAAGGGTTGCTGTCCTAACATTACTTTAAATTTTAGAACTTATCTATGTGGTAATGCAGCTTTTAATTGCTTTGGCACAGAATGGAGAAATGAATCCATACAAATTAACAGTTTTTGCTTTTAAAAATATAAAAAATAGAAAATCTACTCATAAAGAAGAAACATTTTGTATTGTCACTCATGGATTTGCCACATGTTACAACACAATGTTTCCCACTTCACTCATGAAATACTTCCTTATATCTACTAAAAGAAATATAGATGTCTTCTATGTGTTTGAACTTTCTTGAAAGCATAAGAATCATGTAAAAAAAAATTCTAACTTACCCAAATTTTAGACCTGTTATGAGCCCTTGGGCCCCACTGTTTCCATTCCTAAACACAAAAATCTAGTGAAAATTCATGCATTGTTTACAGCACACACATTTTACTTAAGTCAGGCTGCCATTAGTGTATTAGAGTCCTGTGTGTTGATAATGCTTCAACTTGTTTTGGATTGCCCCCAAAATTACAAAATCTCCTTTCCTTTTGGAATGGTAGGGAGATTTTGTCCCCTATATTTTCAGTTAGATTTAAAGTTGAGCATGTTAATACTGCTCTTGCCAAAATTTGTTTATTTGCAACATACATTTTCCTTGCTCTTTCTTGCATCATCCAACTGTCCATCAAGCCACTGGAACTGGTCAGCAGGGTCAACAAGATGATCAGTCAATGTATTGAGTGTGCTATACAGGTTTGTGTTGAGGGCAATAATTCGCAAGCCAAAGTGAGGACTGATGCTGAAGTAACCACCTGACACCAGAAGTGAAGAAAATTTTGACTGATTAACATCCATATACTGTGAAATTAATTTATTTTGCAGATAACAATTTTCATAGTATTGAGAAAAATACAATTTTTGTAGGTACTTAAAGAACTGGATCCTACTGTTTCCACTGTTTTGGGGTCTTTAACTTCATGGTTTGTAGCATGCAGAAAGATGTCCTCATTACAGTGAAAATCATCTATAAAGGTCTGTTATGGGACCATGTAAATTGTCTTTTATAAACAGGTGTTCTAAACATGCACGTGTTTCAGCTATATATCATACCAAAGATTTGCTTAGGGAAAGGAGGAAAGATTGATATGTTCTCCCTCTATTCATCATGTCTGTTAGTAACTTTTCTTTCCTCTTATACCTGAGGCTGCAAATTCATCAAACTTGATATTTTTGGCTGCCTACATGAAAAAACCATCAGTTAGCGGGGAGCAATTTTGGGGCTCTTGTCATTGCCCTTGGGTCCCTGGGAGGGGATCAAAAGTCAGGTGCATCAAAATAGAAATAACAGTGACATCTTAAATTTGCAGCTATAGCAAGATGACAAATAATTTGTCACAAACTGGTCCTGGACTGGGAAGGTAGTTTGTGTGTGCAAGTGTGTGTAATAAAAGCCATGAAAGTTAACCTGGTGAACCATAGTAGACACCCCACAGTTAGTTCTCTTTTAAGTTCAGAAAGCACTTTGGTTGTACATGTGCATGATGCTGTTGTCCTCACCAATAATGGACTGTCTTGTAAAAATCACATCTAACTGATATAGCGATAATCGACTTTACCATGCACTTATTACATTACATGATAATATTAATGTATTCATGCACCATTTCTCTGAATCAGAGTAGACTGCAATCAAAAGCCAATGGCCTATGATAAAAAAATCTGCAGCTTTCACTTCATGACATTGGTATGATTGCCTTTACACACTGGGAATACAAATAAATCTGACATATTGGCAAGCATAACTATTTTAAGGCCAATCATTCAGACATTTTATTGTGATTTCTGAAAATGTACTACACATTATACACAGGTGTCGTTTTTATAAAGGTATCATTTAAGGCAGGTGTCTATTATGAGATGTTACAGAGGACAAAACCTGAATGTTTTCATGCTGTTGCTGACTTAAAAATAAAAGTCTTAAGTGTATGACACAAAAAATTGTGGGGATTGTACTAATACAAAAACAAAAATAAACAAACCCATAAGCAACAGCTAATTAATTACCACAAGGGATAATGATACTGTTTGAATTCTAAGTACCAGTACAAATTGCATTAACACTCACAAAAACGATAATTTTTGTGTGGAGGTAAACCAATTTGAATAATTCAATACTTACCTACCACTATTGCACTTCTTACCTTTTTTCTGGGACATAAATTCTTGGCCAGAAACAGCTGGCAAAGAAGTAAAAATGAGCCACATTTATGTTGAACCGTAAACAACCTTCTTCTACTAATATGATATGAAGCTCATTCCTCCTCCTCACAGAAGCTGAAGCAAGCAAGAAAACTGTCTTAAGGATGAGATTTTCAAAAGAAGCTTCCATCAGTGACTCATAAGCCCGGGTTCTGCCAATGCCCTAAGAACATATGATACATTTCAACAAAGCATTATTGAGCAAGAAACTGGTTTCTGAAGCTCAAAATACCTGACGAGATTAGAAAGATGAGGAACTCCAGGTAATTTGAGTGTGTTGCAAAAGGGTTACCCTACAGGCCTTAACAGTTACATGCAACATTATTTCTCCTCAACAGAAAGAGAAGAAAGTCAGCCACTGTGCTCAAAGAGAGACAGCTAGGATCAACATGTTTCCTACTGCAGAAGATTCTCATGTTGCAACATAAACCATTGAAATGACTGCATTTAAGCAGGGATGATTCTGCTGTATTAATTTCTACTGGCAGCATCAAAATTTTATATAAAAAATATATAAAAAAAACAATTGTAAGTTTGTAAATTTTGCTTGCCAGAACTTTCCCATCATTCTAGTCATATCCATTAACATGTGTTACTTAGATGTGAACTGTAATTGTACCCTTTTCCTTACCAGAAGTCATCTTAATCATACAAAAAGCTTCTTAAGTGCATTTAATTACATGAAGCCAATGTCCAAGCTGGACCCTAAAATCTGAACGAAATTAACTCTCCGGCCTGAACAGGCAAAAAGCTGGTGAAAATAGGGAGAAGTGGGTGTGGTAAGTTCAAATTAATCACCTTAGACTAATGCTTTTGTATATTTTGAAGTCAGATTATAAAAAGGACAAAGTTTATAAAAAGCTTATAAAAATATTAAAACTTGTCTTATTCTACTTCATCACTGTTGTTGTATAGCAAAATGGCAACCTCTAAAACAGGTTCCAGTTGAAAATTTATACATGTAACATGTTTCATATCAAAAATCCACTTTTCATCTCTGTATATGATAAATTATTGGATAAAATTATTAATTTCAGTAAAGGAACCAGACACATTCCCTAAGTTATAATTTGCTTCAGATTCGGCAACACAAATTCAATTTTTCACTTGTTTTTCAAGGTTCCTGTGTGAATTTTTGGCAGGAATTCTGTAAATTGCAATGTAATTTCTGGTATGTATGACCAACAAATTAGCATCAATCTGAGTACAGAACACAAGATTTCTGTTTCTATCTTTCGCCTTCCTCTCTGAAGGGAAAACAGACACAAAAGTATGTTTTATTGGATTATTAATGCACTGCATAATAAAATGGAGTGGGGGTTAATGTCACAGTAATTATTTTTATACGATTTTTTTTAAGTGCTAAAAAGGGGCATGTATATGAAAATAGGTTGCAACAAAAATTATGAATGACATTGTTTAGTAGGTTACCAAGTATAAGCTACATATAAAAAAAAAGATACTTGTTTTGTGATGAAAATTTTCCATATCTTGGGAAAGGGGCTCCAAAATGTCATTGCTGGAATCATCCATGCTTAGCCAAGATGTTGCAATTTTCAAACGTGCTTGAAAATTGGTCATAGTACATTGATGTCTTGATATGAACCAAGTGGAGTTCAATCTGTGGGCTTATTTCAAGCAGAGACCCCATGTACTGTGACAGAAGGTCTCTTCCCTTTGGTAAACTCCTGGGCTTGTCTACCAACAGGTCAAGGAAATCACTGAATCATGACTGTTGGAGCTACTGGGAGCTAACAGTATGAGCCAAACAGTGCAGATCCTTTCTTGATCGTGCACATGCATAATCATTTAGAGGGGTGGGAAGGTGTAAGCAATTAGATGATCTCACTTTAGATTGAAGGCATCCACTGCTCAAGTAAGCTCATGGGGACATAAAACAAGGAGCTTGTTGTTTCATCTTGTTGCAGATATGAACAATATCCACCACACTTGCATTGCTTACCTTCCATGATGCAAAGTCCCACTTCAAGCTGCAAGATTCCATTCTTCTATTAGCAAGGAAGGTTCTAAAACTGACAAAAGAACCAGATACCAGTCCATTACCTACATCACAGCCCCAATCCAGTTTATATTTTTCTTTTCTTGGCTGTCTGGTACATTGTAGATTTGTGCTATTTCACTTTAAAAAATTGCTTCTGCTTTCAGTTTTGGCAATCCCTTACATATATATTTGTTCATTCAAGTGTTCATCTCCATAGTCCTCATTACAGTTCAATGTTATCTTAACAATTTGTAATTTCAGGGCTTTTTAAAATAAAGAAAAGAACCTTGCAAGGTCAGGTGGTGCTGTAGTAAACTGTATAGTATTTCCTACCCCGTTTCAAAGTGAAATTAAATATTTTTATAACAATTATCATTTCAGCATGAGATTTTTTAGAGTGGGGGTAAATGTGGGTACACAAAAGACCTGAGAGACTGGGAGTGCACCTTCCCAATAGGGTTGAGCAGCCCTTCTCAGGGATCGAAATTAATGCTTATCTGCTATCCCATGGTTAGTGATCTTGATGATGGTTCACTAAAGCCCAGCCACTGGAGCAGTGAAAATTATGGCTGGTCATTAAGAAGTGCACATAAGTCATCAAATCCCATTAATGGTTAACTGATCTGTTTTTTGTGTTAATTAAGTACCTATAAAAATCCTGAACTTGACATGGTATAATAAATGTTTGTGGCACACATGGACAGGTGTTAAACCATTCATCCATTCCTCAAGTATATTAGTGTGATTACTGAAACATGTTTATTGCTCTCAAACAATGAATTCATTACTTATGATAACAGAAGGTTTACGGTCTCAGGCTAATATTAATTAATTGGAAAAAATCATATCCATTAACTCAGTGAATAATCCAGAAATATATTGAACAGTGTGTTTTAATATTTGTATTAATAATAATAATAATAATAATGTGGATTTTGTATAGTGCCTAATCTTTAGAAGCTCTAAGCACTTTACAACATTTGACAACACTTAAAAAACATATATAATGATATGATTACAAAAATAAAAACAAACACCACGAAATTAGAGACAGAAAACATGCTGTAAATATTTAAGGTAAGGATACATTAT
>JAECUM010010486.1:0-59862 GCA_016617855.1 Megalonaias nervosa | reverse complement strand
AAAAAAAAAAAAAAAAAAAAAAAAAAAAAAACCACTGTGCGCCCAGGCCTACTAATCACTTACCAGAATCACGAAGGACCGATTTTAATGTATAATACAACGACAATTTAGAGTCATGTACATCTGCAGGAAAGATTGCATAGTCTCTGGCTGTCAGATATGTCGGATATATGCTTAGCTAAAGTGCTGATAATAAAAATCTTGTACATATAAAACTGAGACCCATCGACCAAAGGCCTTAAATCGGTCAAAAGGAGGCGTTAACACAAATGTCTACATATGTTGTCGAGGTCATATTAAACGTTGCATTTAAACCTTTGCAAAGCCGAATATTTTTTGAAGAAGCCACCAGTGTCAAACTGAAAACTTTATGATCGAAAGCTGTACCCACGTCGAAAAAGACATTTAACAAACAAGCATCGTAACAAAAGGGAGAGTATCTAAAAGACATGAAAACTGAATATTGGATACTAAACTAGACCATCATTATCTGTACCTTGACAGATAGAAAGACGATTAGACGGACAGACTGAGAAGATAACTACTAAAACAACTTCCGGATCACATGATGCAGAGCTTTTGCATGTAAATTCGTTTTCATGCAGGCAAGCAGGTTCTGTGTAAAGATGGATCTTTTTACAACAGCAATAAACAGTTTTACAAATGCATATTTTGTACATTTTTTAAAATATTGAATGCTTGTTAAAAAACGCAACTAAAATAACGAAAATAAAATAAAATAAAATAAAATTAAAGTGGCTAATTAATCAATCAATCAAACAGGCTAATAATCGCCTTTTTTTATTTTGCTTTAAGTATCGTATGTTGTACTTCGATGTTTTAAATCATGTTATGCTTAATTTGCATATGATGTTTATTACAGAAAACACTTAGCACATCTTGGGAAGAACTCTCTAAGTGGTCGAGTTGACTGAACATTCAAATGTATTTATCTATCTTGCCGACCTTTTATTGCTTTTTATTGTCAAATAAAAAAATAATAAATCACTGATTTAATCAATCAGCATTTCAATCAATCAATACTTATTTTGATCAATGTTTTATTTTCCTAGCATACGACTCCGATACTGAATATATCGTCCACTTGCATTAAACAGGTCCATTTCTAAATACAAACAAATGTCACGTATCATTTAATTGTTTGCGTTGTAATAACATAGGTAAGGCTGATATACAATGAGACACTGGGTAAGAAAGTAAAGTGGCTTCTTCAAACGACTTTTCTGATTGGTTATCTCGATATCGTGTGGTCAACCTGGGTTTTCCACTTTCGATACTGAAGTTAAGTGGTATGGGCGATTAACAGAGTGGTCACAGTAATTCCAGTTTTTGAACAGGGCCTCTAACAAACTTTGAACTCAAAACAACATTCAACAAGTCAGGTATGTTGTATTTTATTCCATTGTGCTCCCTTGTTTCTCTATTGATATTTATGTACAAGGTATCGTTCTGAGAAGTGAAGGTAATCTTAATCTTGAATCAGTATATCATCATTGTAATCAACAGTGGCCATGAGATATACTGAGCACAATACTAATACTATGCAAATTAAGCATAATATGATTTAAAACATCGAAGTACAACATACTAATAATGCTAATAATAATGCAAATTGGGGTAGACAGACAAACAGACGAAAAGACATTCATATTGAATGTCTTTTCGTCTGTCTACCCCAATTTGCATATATCTGTCCCGTTGATCTTGTCAAAACTAAGTTAAAGATTAAGCATCGTGCTTTAACAATGTGTGTGTGTGTGTGTGTGTGTGTGTGTGTGTGTGTGTGTGTGTGTGTGTGATTTAGACTTTTAACGTAGCTTTAACAATTTTCGAGTCATATCACTACGATATCTGCAGTGTGGCAGTTTATAGTGATATCTAGCATTGGGGCATCATGTCGCAGACATGTAGCATCTTGTACCATCCAGTCACATTATCCTGACACCAGTCCGACCAGTCCTAATACTAACTTCTTAATGCTGAGCGCCAAGCGAGGCAGCTGTAAGTACCATTTTTATAAGCCTTTGGTATAACTCGGCCGGGGTTCGAACATGTGACCTCCCGCATCATAGGCGGACACTCCAACCACTTAGGGCCATCGGAGCAGTCGCTTTAACAGTAAGAATCAGATAAATCAAAAGTTTCGATTTATTATTATTATTATTATTATTATTATTATTATTATTATTTCCAGAACAAAAACTATCCTTTTAAGACCTGGTTGTGCGTTTTGTGGCCTTCGCATCAGCGGATTCCTTTTGGAGAGATTCTACACCAGATCTTCGTGAATGTGAGTATGTCTTTTATCCCTAGCGTTACTTCGCTTGCTGGACTTGATATATTTGCTGCTATACACACTAGCGTCACTACAGAAAAGGGAACAAACATGTAAGGCAAAAAAAATAAAAATATGAGTGTTTCCTATTGCACTGGTTTTAAAATTAGGGTAGGCAGTTTTTTTAATATATAATAATGATTAGTATATATAATGTACTAACCGTTTCAAGTACTGGGCTAAACTGGCTCATTTCGATGCACAAACCAATTTCCATATTTTTTTAAGAAAATGTTTTCCCTGTGAGAAAAAAGTGCTAGGGTCGGTACACAGGTGCTCGATGATATATAAGATGATATAGCATGATAGACAGGGTCCTATGTCAGAACGGGTCATGGGGGTAATCTGAGGTATTTTTGTACCTCTGTATGATTTTTTTCTTCCTTCAGAGTATTGTTTTTTTTACTCAACATCAAGCTCGCGTCGAGCACCTGTGGGTAGGTAACAAAAAACAGGGACGGTCAGCCGACCGGAAACATAAGTTTTGGGTGTGCCTAATCAGTGCGTTTTAAAGGGATAAAGTGGCATAATGTTCATTCTCAAACGGCTGAAACAAACCTACTGAATCACGTAAAATTATAACATTTGCAACGAATCGCGGGCTTGAATTATTTGTTAAGTCTGTTAAGTATTTGATGGTACATATATGTATATGACTGAGTCCCGCACACACACACACACACACACACACACACACACACACACACACACACACAATTGCTCAGAGTAGAATAAAACAAAAGATTTTGATCCAATCTGGTAAGTTCTAAAAATATTTGCATACTCCAAATTTTCTTTCAAACCTTTTTCCAATTTAATGTGATCAGAAAGCGTGTATATCAAGTTGTTTACCTCAGGTGTATAATCGAGGCAAAGTTTACGCGTCTAGTTCAAGCTGCAAATTCAAATCTAGGGCAAATGTTGCAAAAACAATCAATATATACATGTATATGAAATCTATTCCATATTCTCGATGTATATACATTTAAAGTGACTTTGCCTACATGACTTTTTCTATCTCTACTTCTCTCGCACGATATACATACCTATGAAAGGAAAATAATAATATCCACTGTATACTGTCCGGGTTGCTCATTTTTTTCCTTCTTGTTTTTGGAGCGTCTGGTATAATCATATGACAAGGTTTTCCTGATTTGGGACAACCGAAGACTGGTTACGCAGTGTGTAGTGCACCAATTGTTATACGCGGTATAGCCTTACGGTTTTATCAATAGGTAGCTGACGCGGACTTAGTTTTGAAAAAAAAGTGCAATATCTTTAAGGAAAAGAATCATACCAATTAAAAAAAAAAATTGCTTCATATTGCTCCTATGACCCGTTCTGACACCGGCCCATGTCAATCATACTATCAAAGAGGCTAGATCAACAAGTAGGTCTTTCCTTTTTTTTCTTCAAACATTACTGGAAGCGGAAGTCAGAAGAAAATAAGCGGAGACCTACTTGTTGAGAATGTATAGAATGTTCCGAATGAATTCAAAAATAGTCTTGATATTAATACGACTCCATGGTCTTAAACTAAGTAATAAAAAAGAGCGAAAACCAACAAGTTTTGGAAAATTCAACAAATAATTGATTTCCCTAGAAAACAAAGTGAAAATTATAAAAGAACTTAGCATTAAGAATTAAATCCCAAATAGGCCAAAAAGTCCTCTCACCTGTCCTATTCAATAAATTTCTAATTAAATTCCAGTGGTGTTCGGAATAACATCCAACACTGAAGGAATTGATGTACCTGTAGTCTTGACTGTACTTATTTACCAGTGGCCTGAAGTGTGATGATGAGCTGACAGTCTTCCAATTGATCACAATAATATAATCCAAGATATCTTTGTCTGAATTCACTATAATTCCAAATTAATGTTTCTTACCATGAATACTTTGTAAGAGCACTCTGTATTTCCAATGAATAATAATTTGAATAAACAATTCCACCCAAATGAAATACTGAACACAACAGTAAGATTGATTCTGCTACAAGATGTTAAAGCAAGAATGAATCAGTAAACCAGATTATATAAAAATACTAAGACACAAAAGAAGAGCCAGAATGTAGGTCCAAAGTTCATTTCTAGAAAATTCTGAGTTGTAAACAGATAGAATCTGTTACTAAAATTATAATAATGAATGTGGTAAACATCAGGTAGAACAGGTTCTTCACATGGGAATTCCAATAACCCAGACCCAGACCCAAATAAATATGTATACCTCTATTGATAATGATCCTAATATTTAACCCAGTCTCATAGAGAAATATTAACTATGTATTATATGTTTACCAAAATCAAAACATCAGTTTCCTTTGTCAGGTACACAGTGAACATGATTTTGGACAAAGTCAAGTCCAAAATACAATTACACATAACACATAATCATGGAGAAAAAAAAAACAACAAAACATCACATTAAGCATACATAACAATGTATCACAATGATATAATCCAGAATATCTTCAAATGAGTTCTCAATGATCCTAAGGTAGTGTTTTAGTCCAAAAAGTCAATGAGCACTTTGTAATTCAAGAGAATAATTTAAATAAATAATTAATCACTTATTATATCTGAACAAAACTAAAAATGATTTCACAGGCTAATCATAAAACAGAAATGAATAATTGTTTACAAAATTATATAGAATTTCCTAGGGAAAACCCCAGGTTTTGAACTAAAATCCAAGCAAACATCTTGTTTACTTCTTAGAATCATAACAAAAATCAAGTAGGCTTTACCCTCAATCACTGACAAAAATTAAGCACACAATATAGATACGCATAACACCTCCCCTCATAAAGAAAAAGAAAGATATATATATAATTAAAATTACATAGGAAGATGTCTTATAAATGACACTCAGCTTTGTTACACAAAATAAAACAATATAGTACTTCTATACATTTGAAGGTGCATCTGCAGTCTCATTATATTTTCCTCCAATTGTTTAATGTCAATATTGTACTCCTACAGCATCATACTCCATCTCAACAATGTAGTGTGTTTGTCTAAAAGTATACTTTATCAACAGGGTCATAGAAAGTTTGTACAGGAGGAAATGGCACCCCTCACTCACAAAATAAAATACTGCAAACTCCATGAAAGCCCCCCCCCCCCCATTGCCCACCCATGTCTACCCTATGTTTGTATGTATGAAAACAAAAAAATAATCCATCCCTTTGTATGTGTAATTCAGCATTGGATGGTAGGTATAATTATATGAGCTACTAACTTTATATGTATAATGGTATGTTGGATAGAAAATACAAGTACTGTATATGAGCTACTCCATTTTCAGTTCCCATTGAATTGAGTCCTCAGTGCATCATATGTAAAAATTCACACAAGACCCATACAGACCCTATGTTCAGTCACCATAAGGCTCAAAGTGAAATCCAAAAGTTAACATTCCTTAAGGACCAAAGTGATATCCTAATTCTGAAATTTACACAAGAATCATACTGCATTTTTGTTCTATTCAAATTCCCATATTAGGACCAATAATAAAATCAATAGTGTCACCTCTACAATGATAAAGTCTCATAAAGCACATACCACTCCCCTCCCCATTAATTTTTTGGTGGGTGGGTGGTAGATCCTGTGAGGTAGGGTTTCATGTTACAGGTGATAGTTGGTGTTTTTCATCTCTGATTATTTGATCAATTAGTAAGTTCTTAATGTCAGAGTTCATGGGCATAGTTTCACTTTTGGTTTGGCAAGCAAGTTTAAACAAAAAGTTCCAATAAGATATTGTACTTTGTTTTCTCATTCAATTTTCATATTTGTTCAAATTGCAGAATACGTGCTGAAGACAAAACCCAGAATGGATAATCCAATGAAGGCCTTCTATGTTGTTCTTGGTGTAATTTTCCTGGTGATGGCTCTAGCTGGAGTCAATATTATCATTTGGCAGCGCCATCGTTTGGCCAAATTTTGCAAGGTAAAAAGCATGCTGTGGAAAGAAGTGAGAGTTCAAGTAGTAGAAGGGACTAAACAGGATCAAGAATTGCAGCTGCTTCAAAATGTGTAGATTTTATTTAGGAAATAATAATGCTGGTTTCAACGAACAGTTGTGGCTCTCAATGAAGGCTGTTAACATTGCTTTCTTTGTAATGTACATGTCTAGCATGAATTTTTTTTGATGAAAGCAGTTTTTGGGGTTCTCCTATATTTTTCTTCAGCAGAAACTTCTACAGCTATTTTTTATATTATGTAAATGTACTTCTTACTAATATAATTCATAATAAGTGAAGTTAGTTACTAAATAGATTGCTTTATCAGTGCTCTGGAAACCAAGTTCTGTATGTATTCGGAACCGAATCAACAATTCGCGCAGAGGGACAATCAAACTTTAGGGTAAAAAGATCAGCTTAGCCAAAATTTGTATAAGCAACCACATGTACTTGTACTGAATGTAGAAAAAGATTTTTCAGACACTTTAGGGTTATGTAAGGGTTATATTTCATCTTTGAAATGCCTGAAGCATGTTACTTGATTTATTTTTTGTGTTTATTTTATTTATTGTAATTACCAAATGGTGAAATTTTTGTCAAAAATCTCAAACTCACAATATTCTAGAAACAAGAAAAGATATTGCACTAAAATACTGTGTCTAAATATTCAATTGGAAATTCATGAATGTTGAAGGGTATTTCTATTGATAAAAGAAAGCATGAATGAACTTTATTATCAACAGACAGTGAATACAAACTAAATTACATCCATCAGAATTTGTGAGTTAATAAAGAGCATTTCTTTCTCACATGGAGATTATTACATCACACATACAACTTTCTAATGTAGATAATAATACTTGTCAAATATGGGTGAAACCTGCCATGGAAAGTTAAAAAAATTAAAAATGCAATGGGATCCAAACTCACAGACTCTGGCCTTATGTGCAGATGTTTTACAAAATGCAATATACCAACCAGCAGTAAATAGGTCACTAAAATGGCCTACATAATTTTCTACTAAGTAAATGCAGTGGCATCACTAGGGGGTTCAGGGGGTGCAGACTGCAATGGGTGACACCATCAGAGAGCGTGACACCAAAATGACTGTCCATAATATTTTTGAATTTTTGTGCAGGAAGGAGGTCCATGGGGGTGACACCTTGAGTTACCGCACTGGGTGACACCAACCCTAGTGACGCCACTGAGTAAATGTTTCACTAGTAATGAATCAAAGATATAATAGATTTAGAGGCAGATTAGAAACAAGCATGAAAATTAGTGCACATTTATTTACTTGTTATAATATCAATTGACCATGAATTACAGCTACAATCCCCTGCTGTACTTTATGAATTGAAAGGTCCAAAACAGCTGACAAAAGTCTAGCACTTCATTTTTCTTCACATGGTTACAGACATAAAATGAAAATTGCATAAATGTTGATATAAACTAAAAAAATTAACTTCTGCAGTGGTATACATTAACATTAACAAATCTAACAGTTATCCATTCATTGTTGCCACATAATACTCTAGTTATCTGCAAAAAGAATATATTTTGAATAGATCAGTTGCATATAATGAGTATACAGGAAGAAGACCAAGGTGTGCTCTACTTCTGCTTAAATGTTTGTCCTTTTTAAAGTATGTCTGTATGAGTGTTAATGTATAATGCCTGGATATGGTGCATATAATCTAGGCTTATGAAATCTGGGCACTTTCTCAGCTAGAATGGATTTTATCACGAGACCATAGCTGGAGAATGAGTATCAGAAAGATTTTGTGAATAGGTCCGAGGGTTATAGCACTTTTCAGCATTTGGCTCAGACTAGGTATACACATTTGTTCAGTTTGTCAAATGTCAAAAAAGATGAGTGACCTTCAAGATGGGATTTTACATTTTAAATTTACAACCTAGATTTTAGTATGAGTGAAAACTTAGTGCAGAGAGGATGTATAGGGTGGTGGTATCTTATCATATGATGCTGCTGTAATGTTTGTAATTTTTTGTACAATTTATATGAAATATTTGTTAGGTCTGCAAATATTTATAGGAAATATGTTACTTATAATTTTCTTTAGTCTGTAAAAGTTTGCACACCAAAAAACAGTTTAAAATGTATTTGTAAAAACAAATTATAAAATTAAACTTGTTCAAGGATTAGGAACAAACAGATGTCAGAGAGTATGGAAAATTACAGACAATACTTTTATTTAAAAATGAAACAAAACAAAACCAAAAAAAAAAAAAAAAATAAAAAAAAAAAGCCCCCCAAAAATTAAAAAGAAAACATGCTGTGAGATCATTCATGAATTTTTGTGGTTTAGGAGGAAACAGATGACTTATGCTAAATTTTGTGCAGTCACTGTTTACCTTAACAGAAAATCCTGAGAAAAAATTTGGACTTAATTTTTTTTTTATATTCATTGGCCTCTCCATCTCCCACTCCCCCAAAAGAAATTGAATCTTTATGAATATGTCTGATTTTACAGCATGCTGTACAATGATTAATATTAGTACATGTTAACATAATTGGTGCACTGTCCTGAGCTATATTAAATCTGTGCCAACATTTTTAATATTATTTAACATTTTTAAATTAGACCTGCACTACCATAATAATGAATCTGCACTGAAAAGGCTATAGACATGTTAGCCAATATTAATCGTTGTACAATATATAACAAAAATTACTTAGTAAAAGTCTCTCATTAATTTAGAGAGGCTGTATTGACATTTTGTATATTAAGTGAAAAATGAAAGTGCTCGTGCATAGAGATAAACATGGTTTATAGGAAACACGAAGTATTATGAGTGGAAGCTGTAGACTGAGCCATATATATCACAGTAATTGTGCAATATATGACTATGTGTCTGCTATAGATAACCACATTGTTTATGTGCTTAGAAAAGTCAGTTCTTTTTACCCACTGGTATTCAGTATATGGGAATTTGTTAAGGGCTGTACTTGATATACATGAATAAAGTTTCATGATTTTTAGCTGCTGCATATGAGGTATAATTTACCCTAAAAAATGCAAATGTTATAAATTCAGTGACCAAGTTGAGGAAACTTATTTGCCAAAGTGTGTACATCTATGCCTTTCTGTAAATCAGACTTATGTTTAACAGGGTTCATACAGCTTTGGAAGTATAACATTCAAGGACAGTTTAAAGAGTTTTCAAAAATGTGGGTTGTAATTTTTAAGGGACCAAATTCAAGACAGATGATGAAAAGGTATAACTTTCTTTCATATACTTCTGAAACAACAAACTTTGCATCAATCATGTATGTTTTCCTCAATTGTACTCTAAGTAAATCATACTTAGAATAACTTCTCTTTGAATCAATGCAAAAAAAACAGGATTGCACCTGTTCCATGAAAATTATACAAGTTACATGTGACCTAGCTCTAAAAAATTCAAGAACTTTCAAGCACTTATTTCACACATGCTAATTAGCAAGTATCTTCAATACTTGATTTTGCCATCTTAAAATTCAAGCACTTTCAAGGTTTTGAAGGGCCTGTGGGAACCCTGGTTTATTATCAGACAGAACAGGAATGGAAGATGAACAGAAAGGTGGTGGAGACACAACAGAGGCATAGATATGTATTGTTAACAAGTTAACTCCTTATGTCACTTTTAATTGTCCTGCAACACCACAGTTGGTGGGTGTTGTGACATTGCATTGCCGATGTCATAATCACAGGTTGAGCACCCTCCTCTAGAAACCCTGGAAGGGAGTGAAAATGACAAATACACAAAAGCTGAAATTACATTAACATTTTTTATATCTTTGACCAAACTATGTAATGTAGTCACTGCAGGAGGACATGTGATTTGTGGTTATGATCCCTGGCCAATGCTGGGGATAGGTGTTACATATAATTAAAAGCATGTGGATTGTGAAGTAGTTTTAGTTCGACTTTGCAGTGATCATTTTGCACTTTGTAAAGTTTTTAACAACTACAATGTTTTGTTGTTTGACAGCTGATATAGATGAATCTAAGATGAACAGACATGTATCTTGTGCAAATATTACACAAAAAGAAATTTCTTTGAGAATATTTTTATGTGTTTAAATTTAAGAAAGATGTATGTAGATGTAAAAGATAACTGTAATGAGAAGACATCTTTGATGTGAAAAATGGTAAAAATGAACACATGCACAAGGAGATCAAGAATTTGGCAGTAAATAATTTTTCTTTGATAATTTAATGAATCAATTAATTCTGAACAAATGTGCTTAGTACATAAAATACAACTTAATGAAATATACAGGAGTATTTACTTCAAACTTACTGATAAATTATTGTAAAAATGATTTGATTATTTAGAAATTTAATACTGAAGAAGAACAGTCTGAGTGTTTGTGTGTCTGTTTGGACACTAGCAAACAATTGACACTACAATTTAAGTGTTAATTTCATAATTTACTTGCATAAATTTCATACAACTTTGCAATTATTTTCTTATTGGTCTTTGTAAGGTTTGTGATGTCATTTTCAGCTGATTGTTGATATGGATCAATATGTTGATGAATATGAATGCAATATGTCTAGAATTCTGTTAAGTTGAAAAGGAAAGTAAATTCTTTCCATTATTTTTGGCTACAGATATTTGATCAACTTGAATTGAAAAATCTACATGGAATATCAAATCACAATTATAAGTTCTGTATATATTATATTAATTAATGTTACATTTATGAAATATATATGTAGATGTAAAAGTTAACTTTATGAGAAATAAGACAACTTTGATGTGAATAAAACAATGCTTTAACAATTAATATACAGTGAACAATAATTTGATTTGGTTGTAAATCAAAGACACTTTTTTTTCAACTTGAAAAATGCACAAGAACATTGTGCAAATATATTACACTACAAGAATAAAGAGTGCATTTTTCATAATGATCATGACACAGTTCATCCAGCTTTGATAACATCTTCCATTTTTTTTTTTCAATTTATAATTGTCATAAGTTTCACTTAATTAAGATTTGATAGTGATCATAAATTGACAACATTAATTTGTTGTGTGCAAGAGTCTATAGCATTTAGTAATTGATGCTTGCATTAATAGGAGTTGAAATTTTGAATTTGTGAACTTAGCAAACATTATGGAATATCAATTATAAATCATTATGGGTTTAAATTTGATGTCATATTCATGTAAATGTAAATAGGTTTGATATAAAGGAAACTATAGCCATGAAAGTATTAACTGTATATATGATATTGTATCAGTTATTGGTCATTATATACCCACCAGAAGTGTGTAATGTCATGATGTCAGTATGTCCATGTCCATCTGCCTGTTACCTTTTTAATTCCTGTACAAGAACTTTACTTTTACACCTACCTTCATCAGTCCTCGAGTGGATGGCTTACATTTGGGGTAACGAAAAAGCCTATTGATTTTGGGGTCAAGGTAACCACGACTGGAAAAAATAAGAAAAATGACTTCTGCACAATATTAATTCTACATTACTGCATGAACCAAACTTTTCTGGATGGCTTGCATGTGGAGTGATTATAAAGTTTATCGATTTTGGGGTTGAGAGGTTAAAGGCCAAGGTTACTGTGACTGAAAACAAAAATTGTTTCCATACAGTACCTTTGAGCTTTAGACACAAAATCATTAGGCTTTTTTCTTGCCTTAAGTGAAAGTTAAGCACAAAGCTTGGTCCAGATCTGTGGCATAGAAGTAAAGGTCAAGGTCAATGTGGCTGAAAGATGAAATATGATTTCTGCACAAAATCTTTGGTTCTTAGCAATGCACCTTCACCAAAGTGTGAAGACAGCTTGAATGAAAGGTATCAAAGAAGCATATATATTTTTAGAGTCCAAAGGTCAAAGCTTAAGGTCATTGTTATTCAAAGAAAAATGGGTTCTGCACAATAATATCTGTTCAAAATGCCTTAAGCAAACCTTGTATAAAAGTTGCACTTAGGGTGAGAAACGTAACTAAATGTTTTGAGGTTCTGTGGGTCTAATAAAAAAATATTTTCATTGCAGTACATTTAGTTCTAGCCTGAATATCATGACCAAATCTTGTGAATGGCTTGCACATGCAACAAGAAATAAACCTATCGACTTTGGGCTCAAAAGTTTCAAGGTCAGAGTCACTATGACGCAAATTAGGGAAAAGGTTTCTCGACAGTAACTTTTATTACACAACACATAATGGCACTAAGTATTGATGATGGCTTGCTGATATGTGAAGGAAATATGTTGCTTAGTTTGGGTTGCACAGTTGGAAGATCAAAGTCACAGTGACCTAAATAAAAATAGTTGGTTTTCAATCTTTTTCAATAAAATTCACACATGATTTGCTTTTTAGATGAGAATGAAACCCATTGACAGTATGGTTAAAAGGTAATGATCAAGGTCACTCAGACCCACTGGTCAATACTGTTGAGAGTCAATGGTGCCCTCCTTGTACATGCGTACAGGAGTATTAAGCATGAGATGGACCTATAATGTAACATTAACAGCACTCATGTTGTTTTTTATGCTATACTACTGTACCAAATTAGCTCTATTTAAACAAATATTTTCTGTATGAAATGTTCAAAAGTCCAGTGTTATAGTATTGTTTTAACATATTATTTTATTAGAATAATCTATTTCATCTGTACAATATATTATTTGTCTTTCAGCACAAACTTAAGTTGTTATAAACATGCATATAAATTACCCATATAAACCAATCTTTAAAATGACATCATACCAAGGTGTCAGTCATATTGAGAAGGCATTTTGTAACTTGTAACTCATGATCTGTGTCATTTTGATATAGCTGATGAGTACACAATGCTCAATAAGGTAGTGACATTTCTTTGCATCTGTTGTTTTCATTCAATACTTGTAGCACATGTAGCATATATGTGTTTAACAAAAGCGGTAACTCTGTGTAGCATTATGTCAGACTGATTTTAGTAAATTAAGATAAATAATTGCCTGAGACTGTGATAGGAAAACATTTTGTTAGGTTACATAACAATGACATCAGGACTTTCCACAAATGTATATATTTGTAGAGTTTAGCAACTGTTGTTTCAAGCTTGACAACAGAAGTAACGCTTCGGAAAAGAAAATGGTTTTCTAATAACACTACAATAACAAATATGGGTCAATTTATTTATGTACAATCAGACTAAACTTGGATTTTATATTGTTTGATTCTGAGCTGGGTAGATAACATAGTATCTTTTTAATTCTGTGAATTTTTCTTCCATTTTCTACACAACTGTATGTACTCCAGTATATTTTTTCACTAAAAAAACCTACAGTATTGGCATATTTGATTCTTCACATAATCACTTTGTCTTTTGTTTTATTCTGAATAGCTAAATAAATTTTTTTTAAAAATAGCGGTGTACTGCTTTGCTTCAAAGGCAAAATCTGTGATAGGACTGCTATGCTTGACTACTTCAAGAACCGATAGAGCGTAGAAATACCATTACAATAGCTCACCTGGTCTTTGAACAGTAAAGCTTAAAATAATTTACTTTAAATATATGATAATAACTTAAATATAAAAGTTAACTTAGGTGAGTAAAACAGTACAATTTGGGTTACAATGATATAATTTTCATTTAGTGGGGTATCTCTTTTGCAATGAACTCGCTTATTAAACTCATTACCAACCAAGAATAGTACCTGAGCAACTAATTTATTGCAACAATGAACCAGAGTTAGAGAAGCATAAATGCAGGCAAATTCAACCTACTTTTGATAAAACTGTGGTAATCCTATCGGCACATCTTTGTGTCAAGTTAAATGACCCTACCAAGAATGGTGTCTAAGAAAAAAATTTAAACAAAGAACATAGTACAATTCATTCAAGTGGAAAATAGAGGTCACCATAATCTTTTTGATTTTAAAAGATGTGGCCTATACAGATGCAAATCTTCATTAAGTTCCATGACTTTACTATAAATAGCACCTGGTACACATTATATTACAAATCTTATTCTAAAACATCCCCAAACAGCATGTCAGGAAATTATGAATTTTTTTCATTACTTAATCTATTAGTATTTAAGGATGTTAATAAAGAATATATAAACAAAAAAAAATGAACACATTCTGATGAAATCAAAAGAAGTGCAGCAAAGATAAACGGGGAAACCAAGACAGACACTGGTGACAATATCAACATGACTGTATGAACTGTATTTATTCTTAAAATAGTTATCAGCATGACTATCAACTCTGTTCATTCTTAGAATCGTTACAAGCATGATTGTGAGCTTTTAAAATAGGAACTTTTCAGTAAATTGTGTCTATTGAAGAATACTTACCTAATCAATGTTCAGAGCTTAGTTCAACTATCTCCCAAATCCAGCACTTCCCCAAAAGACAAGCACTGTCTATTCCATCAATATCATATAGCTGAAGGGCAGAAACTCTTGTCTATTCCATCAATATCAATATCAGAATTTACTGAAAGATTTTCTTTCTCCTTCAGACATGTTCCCCGATCACATTAATATATATCTGTGTGTGTAATTAAGAAAAAATGAATGAAGTCTTACTAGTTAAAATTTTCCAGGTAAAAGTGCTAATGAGTATGTCATGCTGACTTCAACTAGGTCTAATGATCATCTGTACAACTAGGTCTAATGATCATCTGTACAACTAGGTCTAATGATCATCTGTGCAACAGTCACTGGACCTACCAGATTCAAATTTTGCCTTTGTGAAGCTAAATCCCTGAGATTAAAATTTAAGGTTGACTGTGCATGCCAGCAAACAGCAATTATGTCTCAGACTGAAATGCTGCATTTGAAAGTGAGTCTCATAGAGATTGCTCTAATCTCGTGAGCTGAAATCTTCATGAGACAACTATGCTCTTTTGATACTTCAGAGTATACCAGATGTATCAGCCATGATGAAAGGGCTTGCAGGGTTATATTCTCTTGTTTAGTCTTAACCGGAAGAAAGAGGCATTTTCAAATACCAAGAATTTTCTCCATGCACTTCAAGTAATGCTTGAGAGCATGGACAGGGTCTTATTGGAATACCTTTCTCAATTTATCCAAGTAGGAGAGAGTGCATTTAACAACTTTCTGATTGCCCGCTGATAGCAACCTATTCTTGGCTACAAAGCCTGGATGCAGCATGTAGCATGATGTCCCACCCAGTCACATTATCCTGACCACCAGACTGACCAGTCCTAACACTAGCCCCTTAATGCAGAGAGCCTAGCGAGGCAGCTGTTAGTACAACTTTTATAAGTCTTTGGGTATGACTCGGCCAGGGTTCGAACCACTTCTGTGGCAGATGCTCTAACCACTAGGCCACCGGAGTGGTCCATGTCATTCGGGATCTGAACTGTAGTGAGTTTCAGTCCACTGAGAGGGCATGTGACTGGTTCACCCTGCTCGCTGAAGATGAAGCTATCAGGAAACAAGTTTTGTATGATGGTAACTTGAGCATGGTTCTAGCTAAAGACTCAAATTTATCTGAACTGAAGCATATTATATCAATGAAGGATTCAATTTGGCAAGAGGGTGAGAGGTTTTGGTTTACTTGGGTCAAAATTGGCCAGTAAATCTGATATCAATATCCCCTCTGTCAGATATCATGGAGTGGCAGCCTTTGATGGTAATTGGGGACAACTTTTTCGCCTTGAATAGCCAGAGAAATATGTCAGCTAGTTGCAAATTGAGGCACTCAAAGGATAATGTTGTTGGTTT
Organism: Megalonaias nervosa; assembly: GCA_016617855.1. Taxonomy (NCBI): domain Eukaryota; kingdom Metazoa; phylum Mollusca; class Bivalvia; order Unionida; family Unionidae; genus Megalonaias; species Megalonaias nervosa. The sequence goes on along the minus strand of JAECUM010010486.1, from coordinate 43,827 downwards.
TGCACCAGTCTCTGAATACAAGCCACTTCCCTTTATAAACCTTCATGCTCATGAGATCCTCTCCATAACTGAAGGTTTAAATGCTCTCCTTTGCAAGGCTCCCCAGCCAGACATGAAGGAGGAATTGGCCTGGACAAAAATGGACTACCTTTGATTATGGCTGTTTGAGAAGATAGAATCGGCTTGGCAGGAATTTTCCTGGGCAGATCTGTCATTAAATTGAAAAGACTGTTGACCCTGGGTTTGTCTCGTCTGAGAAGGGTTATCAGAATCTTAAGTTCTTGAGCTCGTAACTTCCTCAATTTTGCCTCCAAACTGCAACAGTGACCCAAATGGGGTTGTCCAAAGTGACAGGGCATGGTAAGCTTGAGTGATGTTGAATGAAGACATACATCTTGTCGCACCAAATTCAAGTTGGCAGATGCAGTCAGAGCATTCACTTAAGAATGATGTGCTGCTCTTTTGATGACTTCTGCAATTTGACCCACTGACTCCCAGGCATGCTAGATTCATGATAAATTTGCTAGCTGAAAAATAGTGAATGATGCCAATTGCAATGTTAATGAAATGGCTATGACATGTACCAGTTTCAACAGGACATGAAAAACATTTTTGTCATCTTTATAGAATAGAGGAGTTCTATTTACAGCTGGGTTCAAGTCTCGGATTCGGCAAATGTGGATATGTGAGAAAGCTTGCCAGCAGCTTCTCGTGGGTCAGTGGTTCTTTCCAGGTATTTCCTGGTTTCTTCCTCCACCATTAATACTGGCCGCCATGTATAGCCTATCGTGTGCTGAAAAATGGCGTTAAGCCCTACAACAACAACAACAACAACAACAACTATTTACAGCTGCCATATTCATGTCCAATGTCTGAATCTCAGTATAAAAGACATCTGAGTGAGTTCTTTACCAATGAGATGCAAAAGTGATTGACTTTCTGTTAAGAAACCCTCTTTTGTTGACAACAGTGCTTATCTTGTTGTGCAGACCATCAACATTTTCTTTCATATTTGAAGACTGTGGAAGAAGATGGAAGGACTGATTCTCCTCCTTGTCTAAGTCTACAGCCACTTGACCTTATAGGTCTGACTGGCCATAGGAGGTGGAGGGCATTCAGAAACCGGCAACACCTGATACATTTCTTCAACTGCAGCCTTAAAGCTAAACTTACAGGTCTGAAGGCCATACTCAGATATGTGGAGGGACTTACGATCAAAATTATCTAATAATGTACTAGATATTTGGTCAGAAACTGCTCAGATTTGTTAACTTCACCATTGCCTTCTGTACCTGGTGACACATCAGTTGCTCTAATGATGGCATAGAAGAATATGAGGACAGCAAAACCAGAGTTCCTTGCTCCTCCAATTTAGCTGAAGTAACAGTAGAAGTTGGTATGGTACTCTTCATTTTTGGCGGATTACCCCAGCAACATCCTCCAGTAAGCTTGCAATTAATTCTGTCATGGAGTGGATACTCAATATGTCAGACTTGCTAAATGTGAGACTGGGCTGTTTTCTCTCCATTCTTAATGCTCTTCCGTAAAGCTGGATCAAATATCCTCTGACCTAAGTGCATGTTCCCGAGGATGCACATTTCATGCAGGAGAGGCATGTCCTAGATGGCCTGGAACTCTTTGCATCTGGTACACTTTGTCAGCATGGTATAATGGAATTTGACAAGAACAACGAAACAAAATTAATAAATCAACAGGTCGCAAAAACAACACTTGTTACCAAACAAGTGAAGGAAAGAAGTAGTGAGAACGAAAGCATAAACAACAACATGCACCAGCAATACTGTGTTGGAGCACAAGGTCAAAATAAACCAAGTCCATTACTACAACAAAATTCATATAAATATTGATAAAAATAATGTATACAAATAATGTTTACCGCCTGTAGTAGATTCTTTACTACACTCTAGAATACTAAAACTGTGGATAGATCATTGACGACCATGGAGATAATCCACGATTTTCAGGTGGCTTCTAGTACGGTGTTGCATTCACTGAAATCTAATGCCATTTAGAACTGGCAATGAACGTAATGGGCAAGGGTTACTGCCCTTAGATGCATAATATAGATAATAAAAACATCTTTTTGGGAGGAATGGATTTGGGAGGTAGCAGAACTTATTTCCTAATGTTGATGTGATGGGGAAATGTATTTCAACAAGAAATTTACCAGCATGACTGTAAGAGCTTTATTCATTCTTTGAATAACTAAGCTAAGGATTTGTATGCATGTATATGCATATATAAATAGTTGTACCTGTCTAATTGAGACAGAAATATACAAAATTTAAAGTCAAACAAGTAATGGTTTTAAACCATTTTATTACAAATATATCCCTCTTTTAAATAAAATGAATTTCATAATGCATCCTTATACAAACACAATATCTATCTTACATATCACAATAGTCAACACAGAACATGACAGAGAAGTGGAAAACAAACTGGTGCTAATTTTCCAATTAACCCATACAAATGTTGGTATGACCTTTCCAATTAAACATTGACTTGACAAATATTTTTACTGCATAAAGAAGTCACAATATTAGCTTGATGTTTGATAAGATAGCTAATGGAGAACTGCTGTTACAGAAAGCATGCAGAAAATATATTTATGGTCACTAAATTCATAATATATGTCCAAATTTTACATGCACAGAATCATACATGTTTTTTTTTTGGTCATCTGCTTTGCCATATCACCTTAGAAACATGACAGTTTCATCAGTTACTTGTCATTTTTCATCCTAAGTAACATGAATACAATATGTAACATAAAATACAGGTTACACTTGTGTCACTCTTGATACAGAATAATGTCTGTATTCATTCATCACAGTACATGAAAATTTCAATATTACTCTACATGTAACATGATGTTCTAACTCAACAACTTTTACAAAAATCGCAGACTTCAATCAGCATACTTTGAAATCTTGTGGCAGATCTTACAATCAAGTTAATGTTTCATTACCTTCTTTCCGTAACTTTCCACCAAAATACATCAAGCAGGCAGGTCAGCTGACAATGTCAAATAATTTGGGGATAAGATTACTATTGTTAAGCATTCAAGGATGGCAATATTGGTTTTAGTGTCATGAATCGTGTTTTAAGACATGACACTACAAAAATAACATCTGGAACTTGAATAATACCATCAATGCCCTAAGAAAATCCCCAATCACAAGACTTATTTTTATTTGTCCTGCTTGCATACTGTGTAGACAATCTGTGAAGATATTTTAAACTGCATCATTCTGGATTGTTCTCTGTCACATGACAAATGTCACATGACATCATGATGGCATCAACATTTTTGACAGATTATTGTAGATCTGACTTTTACCCATCTTTGATAATTGATAATAGTCATGTATTACACTTGGTAATGATTCTACAAGTGTCTCCCAACTTCTACTCCAGCCTGCACAAGTCACTGGAACAGTATGTGGCCACTAATGTTGCCATGATCCCCTGACCATCATGTGACCATAATCTTAATGGCCCTAATCCTCAGATAAAATGTTATAACTTGAGCCGCTTGATCTCATCACTCCTGAAGTCAACTCTGGAGGAAAAATAAATATAACATATTTAAACTTGAGACTTTGAGGAACAGTAAATAAGAACAGTAATAAACTGTGCTGGAATTAGAAGTACAATACAGGGCATAATGTTTCAGTTATATGGTCAATGCAAGATAGAATGGTTTAGTTAGAAGGACAATAGATGGTAGAATGGTTTAATCAGAAGGACAATAAATGGCAGAATGGTTCAGTGAGAACTGCAGTAGAGGGCAGAATGTTTCAGTCAAAAGGACAATGCAAGATAGAATGATTTAGTTAGAAGGACATTAGATGGTAGAATGGTTTAATTAGAAGGATAATAGATGGTAGAATGTTTCAGTTAGAATTACAGTACAGGGTAGAATGTTTCAGTCAAAAGGATGATGCAAGATAGAATGATTTACTTAGAAGGACAATATATGGTAGAATGGTTTAATTAGAAGGACAATAGATGGCAGAATGGTTCAGTTAGAATTACAGTACAGGGTAGAATGTTTCAGTCAAAAGGACAATGCAAGTTAAAATGGTTTAGTTAGAAGGACAATACATGGTAGAATGGTTCAATTACAGGGACAATAGATGGTAGAATGGTTCAATCAGAAGTACTATACAGGGTATAATGTTTCAGTCCGAAGTACAATACTGGTTAGAATGGTTTAATTGAAAGGACAATACAGGGTAGAAAGGCATTTTGCTTAGAGTCTACTACTGGTTAGAATATAAATTCATTTATTAAGAAGTGTTTATGAGTAAAATTTATTTATTTAATACCAGTGGCACAGCAAGTTCTACCAACTTATACTGGCATGCTCTTGATGGCTCAGATATTGGTGTGGTGTTTCATAGTGAGGAAACTAAAGAAGCTGGAGGACACCACAAACTTTTGATGGATCATGGATAGCTGCATTTGCTTTGTATTTTTGCAGTCCATGGTTTGATTCCTGGTTCCAGCAAGAATAAGTGATTACTCTTCAATGGTTTCTGGTTTCCTCCACTATGAAGGACTCATTAATGTTATGATTGTACAAGTAACTGTTTCTGAGAAATGAATCTACATGCAAAAACCAAATGCAACTCCTGAAACACAAAAAGTAGGTTGATGTAACCTACTTTTAATTAGTGATTACTAATTAGAAACAAGAAGTCTAAGTGGAACTTTAATCACTAAAATGGCTGATATCCACCAAAATACCTTGTGTAAGAGCAGTTTGCAAAGAAAGCAAAGTTAGCAAGGTGTTTTCTATCAAATTTACTTCAAATTCTGTAAATTGGTTATTGTCAGACATAACTGATGAGAGATCAGAATCATTTATTAAGAATTATTTATAAAAAATTAAAAGCCCTTCAAACTCTGCAGACCAGTTTTTGAGAAGTGATTCGAAAGTTTTCCTATTTTCAGAAAAACTGTTATATTGGAAAGCAGATTTGCATCACTTAAACAGATTTAAAAGGTCTTCGTACACATATGCTTTGCATCAAATCTGGTCAAATTCTATTGAGCAGTTTTGAGAAGAAATTTATAAGCTTGTTTTTGTATTTAGGAAAGACAACCATACTTGGTTGCAGATCTGCATCCTTTTGTATAAGGCATTTATGCCAAGATGTTTCCATCAATTTTGGTCAAGTTCAGCTGAGCAGTTTATAACAAAATAATGTTAATAGTTTTTACTGTTTTTAGCAATGGTATCCATATCTTACGGAAAATAAGTATTGCCTGTAAAAATGTGACAGTTTTCATAGCAGGATGATTTATGTGAAATTTGGTCAAATTCTGCTGAGTTTTTTTATTTAATATTCATTTAAAGGTTTTCAACTTTTAGTAATGGAGGCTATGTTTGATGCAAGATCTGTGTAATTTCTACAAACTTATGGCCTGCTTTCAGAAAAAATTTAGTCAAAATCTTTTGATTATGTATATGTTTATACATTTAGGGTTTAATTGCACATCATCACAAAAAATGCTACACAGCACTGATCAAAAGAAAGATCTAAAAATGAAAAGAATTGCCCAAACAACTTTAGGGAGACAAACCCTTCCAAACAAATTTAGGGAGACCAACCCTTCCAAACAAATTTAGGGAGACAAACCCTTCCAAACAAATTTAAACATTTAGTACAAGAGGATAAGTGATTAAAGGTGGGTAATGAGATAAAGTTTTTTTTTAAAAGTATATACAATAAATGATAAAGGTAAAAACATAAAATCCCTTAATATAAGCTCCAAATTTCTATATAAATCACATTCACTCAAAGTTGTTTCAAGATTTTAATTCTGAATAATGGTGGCCATTGTGGAACATCATTTTTATGAAATTTAAAGGCATATTTTTTTGTTTTTTTAAAAAATCATTTAAAAGTGTTTTTTATATTTAGTAACAAAAGCTATATTTGACTGCAAATATGCATCATATGTACAAACTTGAAAGAACTTGATACCAGAATACTTTTTGTAAAATTTTTTCAAATTCTGGAGTTGCTTTTCTTGAGAAGTCATTTTATGTTTTGTTTCTGTTTTCTAAAACATTTATCACCATATTTGATAGTGGATTGGAATCATTTGTAGAAACTGAAAGGTCTTTATTTCAAAATGCTTTCTTGCTTTTATTTAACTTTGTTTTAGGGCAGTTTTTAAGTGATTTTTGAGAAGTCATTAAAAGGTATTTCTACATTTAGTAACAGTGCCCATATCTGATTACAGACTGGTATAATTTGTATAAAACTGAAATGCCTTCATGTCAAGATCTTCTTAAGAAACCCCATCATGCAAAGTTTTGTCAAAATCCATTATTATATGTTTGAATTAAAACATGTTCACAAGTTTAACAGTTGACCAAAAAAATCTGAGCCACGACTACAAAGCTTGAATGTAACTTGTGGTACGAAACATTGAACTTGTTTCAGATATGCCAAGGCTAGCTAACATGCACTGCTATTGTCTGTGTCAATTATATTATACACAAGCCCCTCTAGTTAAAAAAAAAAAACTATGTTATAAACACTGGCACTGATTCCAATATCTCAAGAGCCTCTATTCCACTCCTTGTGGGTATTTTTGATGTAAAGCCCATAACTAGGCTTGATAATTACAATAATATTTACACTCTATAATATTCAAAACACAAGTAATTACCACTGACCATAAAACAAGAGTAATAAATATGCCTAATACCTTGTTACTTTGCAGCTAATAGAATATTTGGTACAAATCATGATTATCTGTGTGTCTGAACTTGAACCTAAGGTCATGAGTGGTGGGGGGAGGTTAACACACTTGTCTGAAATGTAGCTGAGATAAACAAGCAAGCCAAGTTTGATCAAAATACATTTTTATTTCTTCAAATTACTGAATTCACAAGCTATTCACAGTGCATAAATCTAATTTCTGGCCAGTGACTTTGAACCCAAGTCATAAAGAACTTAAACAAAATTGTTTGAGATGTACAAGAGTTAAACAAAAAAAGGATTAGTTAAATGAAAATGATTCATGTTTCTTCAAGTTATTGTGTTCACAAACTATCTGTAATTCAGAAATCCAAGTTTTTACTTTTGACCTTAAACTCAAGGTCAGGTGGGGGATATCAAACTTTCTAAGCCATTATCAAGATATCTCCACCTTTGAGTTTTTGCATTCATAAGCCATCATAGTTTAATAAATCAAGATCCTGATCTTGAATGCATGGTCACACAATGGTGATTGTTAAACTAATCCAAGATGTCATGAAGAGGTACCCTAATACTAAGTCTGGTCAAGTTCCATTTATATTTGTTTAAGTTATTCCATTCAGAAGCTATTTGTAAAGCAAAAATTAAAAATGCTGACCTTGCCCTTAAACCCAAACTCATCCACAATACTGTTTAAGTTATACCAACATACCAAGTTTGATTAAAATCTGTTAATACTGTTTGAGATATTGTGTTAAGACTCATGTGGTTATGAATGGACACCAGACACCAAGCCAGTAACTGTTTGTGCCTATCAAGTTTTTTAATGACAATATTGCCAATCATTTAAGAAAAACAGTTAATACACGAAAGTCAAATGGTAACACCTATGAAAAAAACAACAATATACACAACACCATCAGAAAAGTGACACTTTCTAGTCTTCCACACTTGGCAAACTGTGTGGTTCTTGTCTGTCAACATTTTTTCTTATAAAATATGCTCATTACCTAAGACTGAGGACTTGTCTAACCTCTGTAGGGGTCAATCTCCAGGTGAGCGGTCCAGAGTTTGGTCCCCAATAGTCCAAGATTTCATTTACCTGCACAAATTTGTAAATAAAATGATTTTAATATGAAACACTTCCATTTCAAAAATGGATCCAGGTAATGGAATCTACATATAAATTAAAAAAGAGGCATATTTCTATTTTTAAAAAAAATCACAAAATCAGAGAAAGGACTACCGGTTTAAATGCAAAAACCAAAATGGTGTGGATTGAGCAAATGCTCTGAGGTAGGAAATATGCTTAATGAGGAACTGACTCTAGTTACATTTTTCCACACCTGAAAGACATTATTTTGGGTAAATATGGCATAATTGAAAACTTGATGTTCTGCCCCGATTTTCACTTCAGTGTTAAAATTTCTCCTGAATTTCTGATTTTATATTATCTTGCTTATGATGATATAGACTATCTCATTGTGTCAAAGGCAGAGATAGTGTAAATGATGATATAGACTATCTCATTGTGTCAAAGGCAGAGATAGTGTAAATGATGATATAGACTATCTCATTGTGTCAAAGGCAGAGATAGTGTAAATGATGATATAGACTATCTCATTGTGTCAAAGGCAGAGATAGTGTAAATGATGATATAGACTATCTCATTGTGTCAAAGGCAGAGATAGTGTAAATGATGATATAGACTATCTCATTGTGTCAAAGGCAGAGATAGTGTAAATGATGTCAACAAAAGTTTGAGTTTTAAATTATAGACAAACTTTTTAATCAACAGAAAAGAGATGAGGAATTCCTCAAAATTTTCTCAGAGATAAGACAAGACTCCTTTGATGGAAAATTCATGATTTTACCTGAACTTTAATTCCTGATGCATTCTGAATGTTCCATGAAGAAAAACATTTCTACCAAGCAGTAGTAACATTTAAAAAATCTTTAAAAGTCTAAATTTGAGGGAGAAATTTTAATATGCTTAGTGAAACAGACTTGGCTAATGTGGTATAATTGAAGACACGATGTCCTGGCCAATATGGTATAACTGAAGACATGATACCCTGGGCAATATTATAACTTAAGACATGATGTCCTGGCCTATATGGTTTAATTGAAGACATGATGTTCTGACCTATAATTTAAGACATGATGTCCTAGCCTATATGGCATAACTGAAGACATGATACCCTGGGAAATATTATAACTTAAGACATGATGTCCTGGCCTATATGGTATAATTGAAGACATGATGTCCTGGCCTATATTATAACTTAAGACATGATGGCCTGGCCCATATAGTATAACTGAAGACACAATGGCCAAGCCAATCTGGTATAATTAAAGAAACCAAAGTTTAAGTTGCAGAAGATAATTTCAACAAGGGCTATAACTCAAATCTGAACAAACCAGATATATGTCAACACAACACAAACACTCCTAACCACCAATTGGATGCAACTGATGAGAAAAGGTCGAAGTCAAATAGGGTCCATAACTCAATAACATTCTGTTCGAAAAAGATGAAATTCAAACTTGACCCAGATCTTTTTAATGTGAAGCCATATAACAAATCTGGATTCAGTCTATTCAATTCCGATAAAGTTACTGTGCAAAAATGAAATTTTCAGTCGATGGAATATGACATGATGTAATGGGACATATGAATATAGATACAACCATGTGATCATGAATCACTTAAAAATGTATGGGTTGGTGTGCATCTCCTTGCACTACTCTTATTTATTCTATTATAACCCTGTCACTTATTGCCCATAAAATAATGGCTAAATGAGGATTTAAAATCCTGTCACTAATTGATTATAAAATAAAAGCTCAGTGAGGATTTCAAACTGTCACAATTTCCAATAAAATAAGAGTTTTCAAACCTTGTTACTAACTGACCATAAAATAATAGCTCAATAAGGATTTCAAATCCAGTCACTATTTGCCCATAAAACAATAGCTCAATGAGGATTTCAAACCCTGTCGCTAACTGCCTATAAAATAAAAGTTAAATGAAGATTTCAAACCTTGTCGCTAATTGCCGATAAAATCATAGCTAAATGGGATCAATTTTGCACAGGCCGAAAATCAAAGTCTGCTGTTATCAAATACATAAAGAAAAGAGTATAAATAATGTGATAATTATTAAAATCATCAAATGTTTCCTGCAACAGAAAGCCTGCATGATTGATTCATGTCCTCACAAATCACTGAAGATCTCCAAAGGTCCCACATGCTTTTCATTGACTTTATTATTTCTTTCACAGGACAATGTTATCTGAATTTTAGAACTGTGTGAGAATTTGTGTTTTTATTATTCAGTATGAAACAGAAGTGAAAACCAAGTAATTTACAGTCAACATTTCCCAGAATTCATAGTACCTAAGTAAAAAGTTATATCAAAGATGTCCTAACATAACATCGTGCCACCTTGAGCTGTGCTGTGTGTGTGTGATTTGGATTTTTAACACAGCTTTAAAAAATTTTCAGTCATATCGCTACAGTGTCTGCAGTGTGACAGTTTTATAGCGATGTCTAGCACTGGGGCATCATGCCACAGACATGTAGCATCATGCCCCACCCAGTCACATTATCCTGACACCAAGCTGACTTGTCCTAACACTAACCTCTTAATGTTGAGCACCAAAGGAGGTAGCTACTAGTACCATTTTTAATAGTCTTTGGTATGACTTGGCTGGGGTTTGAACCTGCAACCTCCCGCATCTGAGGCGGACGCTCTAACCACTAGGTCACTGAAGCAGTTGAGCTGTGCTGTAAGTGTTGATTTTACAAATTGCAGACATCCTTAAAACTTACAAAGCAGAAAATGAATATCATATGTTTGGGATGGTCATAACAGGGGCACATTGAAATGCATCTGATGTCACTGATGTTTTTTCCCCAGTCATCACAATACTGACTATACAGTGTTGATTCAAAGTTAAGTCATAAAAATGTAAAGATATAAACAATCCAGAAATATTTTCGAATTTCTACATAGTGTATTTTTTGGAAGTTTTTCCATTCAGTGTGCTGTTCCAATTCTGTAAATAAAGAATTAGTTGCTACACAATCATACCTTCTCTAAATTAAGTATCGTAGCCATCTGTGTCAGCCGGGCAAATTTGTCGCGTATTGTCCATGTGGTGACAGTGGTAAGGTATGCTACTAACACTCTCAACTCTTTATCAAACTGGAGACCTCCTAACTGAAAAGGAATAAAAAAAACTATAATTCTGCATCTGTGTAAACTTTACTGCTGCAAGAAAATGTCTCCATGATCAGTACAAGAAGTAGAAAGACAAAAACTAAGTTTACCTGTTTCACATCACTTGTGTAGAAAAAGTAAATTTGAAATTTAGACATGTATTGTTTATCTGCATAGATGTTGTCATTTAACCGTACTATAATAGAACACCTGAATCCTAGACCTATGATTTCAAGGCTTACATGTTACTTAAGTTCTTCTGTCTCCTAGTGAGCAGTTTTGTGAAGAAATTTATATGTCTGCTGAAAATTCACACATGGAAACATCTGAGATAATTTTCAATGAAAAATCAAAAGTTCACATTATTGAACTAGTGACTGGACAGATCAATGGACAAAACTGTGACCATCATACCTCATTTCCTATGACATTCTTTGTTGGCATTAGAAAAATGTCCAAACCATAGCAAACATATCCTCATAAATAAAGGATGATTGAAAAAAACAACAAACGCTTCTTCAATAATGGAAGACGTCAAGGTTTACATGATTAAAGGTATTCTTTTATAAATAACTAGGTGGGAAACTGAAATGTAAAGATATGTAAATGTTAGCATGACCAACATAAAATGCAGTATGTATGTATTTGCTAAAAGTAGTACTGGATCCTAACATGCAATATAAAATGTACTCTTCAATATATCTACCCTGTTAAATACACTTTTTAACACAGACTTCTCCAGCTGCATCGTACACTCTCCTGTAACCAGACTCACAAATTTATCATAGTTTGTGCCCGTTAGGGACTCCTGAAATTAAAAAAAGATATTTCAAACATAACTTCTTTAAAACGTTTTGCAATGTTTTCTAATTTAATAATTTCATTTCAATGCATCTATTACATCTCCTGAACCAGAGGCAAAAACAGGATTTTTGCACAATAATAATAATGCAAGAAAATCAAAACCATTACCAGGAACCAAATTTTGGAGTAAAATAAGTTTCTTCGATAATACCCACCTGCATTAGGAGTAAACTTGCACTAATCCCGCTATCCAAGGGGAGATCGCTCCTGTCTGACATCCACCTTGGAAAGCAGATGTTTCGCACTTTGTTGCTCAAAACTAGTATGGGTGGCCGGACTTGCAAGAAAATGGATGTATTCCTAATGCATTATGATCAGGTAATGTATATCTGATGAAGAAATCTGTTCATGCAATATGGATGCACCACCCCAGTGCAAGAAAATTGACCAGGGTGTGACGGATGGACAGAAAATGGTGACATGACACAACCTTCCATTGTCATGTTGGGGAAAAATAATTTTGTTAGAAAGATTGCCTACATCAAACTATATAGTGTTTGTCTCAATAATAATACACAAACACTAACACATTTGTGGCCCCGGGTGGCTGAAGGGTCTAAGGTGTTTGTCTTTACTGATCACTGACATGTCATCTCTGTGGGGATTCGAGTCTCAGCTCAGCCAATGCATGTATGTCAGAAAGGTTGCCAGTAGCTTCCCATGCGTCAGTGATTCTTCCCAGGCAGGTTCCTGGGATCTTCCTCCACCACATATACTGGCCGCCATGTATAGCCTATCATGTGCTGAAAAATGCATTAAGCCCACATAACAACACACCACACAAACACTCATATAAGATATAAGAGACACCTAACCCTAATGCTGACAAGGGACCAAAATATGATAAATTTTGCTTACCAATCTTATGCTGACCTCAAAAAAATATGTATTAGCAATCTGCCTAATAACATTAAGTAAAAAGGTGTGAAGATGACTTGCCATACAATTTGGTTATTACGACTTAATGCTTCTCTTCTTTTCATTTTAATGTCATAAAACATTGTTTATTTTATAGAAATGATAGCCTTGATGCAAGTATACCCTTGAAAAATTTGTCTACATTTATCAAGTGATTTTTGAAATCAAGTCTTTGAAACTTTTCAATATTTCCTGAGGAAAAAAATGGTCATATTTGATGGCTGATTAACACCACATGTACAAACTTGAAAATACTATATGCCACAATCTTTTCTGTTGAATCTGCTACAAATTATTGGACGGATTTATGAGAAGAAGTTGTTTAAAGGTTTTGCTACCTGGATTGCTGATTAAAACTTTTTTTTTTACAAATCTGAGGCTCATGATTTCTTGACAGTCTGTGAAATTTGATCTATATTGTCGTTCAAGTTTTCTTGAAGATCTAGAAATGTTTTACCTTTATTTAGTAACAGCAGCTTTTGGCTGATACAAGTTTGCAGGCCTGTCTATTAAATTGGTTCAAACTGGTCAGATGATCTTGAAAAGTCAAAAAATAAACGTTTATAGATGTATGACACGTGATGGCTGAAATGCCATACATGCATTACCATACTATGGGCCCTCATGACTTTGCAGCCAAGAAAAAATTGCTAATCTGACAGAAAGGCATTATGTACCTTAAAAGATCCTAACATCGAGTCCAGTGCAACAATGAAGTTCTGCACCCAAGGATCATTAGCTTCATAATTTGAAAATTCTTCCTGAAATGAGAAATTACATATTAATTTCTTTAGTGTATCTGATGACACTGATTTTTTTTCTGAATCAATCAATGATCATCCCAAAACATCATAAATCATTTGTAAATAAATCAATAACCTTTTGTTAATATAAAACCAAACAAGCTGTAGAAAGGATAATTGTATCTCCACTCACCCAGAGAGTATCTGCAAAGGACATCTGCAATTATCAGTCTGCAGAGAAAATGGCAAAAACCTGACCTGACTGCATATTATTTACATTATGATGTTATGATCTGGTTCATTATGGTACTGATACTCTGCTTATGGGACAAAAATCAAAACTTTACCCAAATGTTTATAATATGGTATGTGAATGATATACTTAGTGGTAGTAATGCCATTTTAATATCATACACTGATTATTTATAGGAAATTGTGTATGTACATGAATGTTGAACACCACATTTAATTTCTGAGCACCATGGTGCACATTTTATTTACTTGTATTTTGTAATATGGGCCAGCAGTCTAAATTACTGAATAAAGCATTATTATTATTACTATTATTATTATTATTATAATCATTATAGGCAATTTTATGATCTTACCTCAGAAATATTGTGACTTGTAGACAGGAATGCATCAATCTGTGGCTTAATTTTGGGTTTTATTACAGATGAAGTGAGCTGGGAGAATCCAAATTCTAACACATCCTTGAATTTGTTTGCTACTGCACCCAGATCTGACAAACAACTCTGTAACATACATAAGTCATCATTTGATCATATGCACAAAAAATAAATGGATGAAATGATAATTTGCTTATTACTGGCATTCGTGAAATTTCTTTCTTCACACATACTTGCCAAATTCCTAATTAACAAATGTGACGCTTTACTCTAATTCTTGTGAATTTTCAAACATGAAAAATTATGTAACAAAAATAATTAATATTATGCAAGTTCTGATCATGTAAAAAAATAAAAGGATTGCACCTAAAGAATATCAAAGAGACAAAGATACTCTCGAGCCAAACAGTACTAGCGTAAAAAATATGACAAGAAATAATAAAAACTCAGAAATATTTTTGTTTTAATTAGCGAAAGTACGCATGTGTGTGAAAAAGACAGCAAGTGAGAGAAAAAGATGAATGAAACAATAATGTTGTGTCAGTGTGTAAGATCATGCCTATTCAGACCATACTTCTACACCAATAAAGATAGCAATGGAAGGTTATATTGTGGAATGTTTCTTGATAAATGTTAATTTGACAAGAAAACATCAAATTACTTCATAACGTATTTTAAAACAAATGAACTATACTGTAATGCTTTGTGCCAATGTCATTGAACAATGCACTCATTAACCACATTGTTAAAGGCCTGGAATTAAGACCCGTGTCATGAACATCTCCAATCTAAACAATGCAAACAATTAAAAGATATTACATGGATATAACAAGGGTTGGCAACCTATTTTTCAAAGCGTGCCACTTTTTCAATTAATTACAAAATGAACAAGCGTGTGCCACCAGCAAGAGAGTAACACTTAAAATCGAGAGTTTTGGAAATGTACCAGATATTCCAGTACAGTTTCCATGTGTATCAGGTTTGCAGGACATGTCATTCAGATTTACAGAACTAAGAAAGTACATTTTGAGGAAATTCAAGATGCATAAATGTAAGTATATTTATTACCATTCTTCTTACCAGCTAATTACGACATGTTTATGCCCTATCAATTGCATCTTGCTGTTGGAACTATAACCTGTATCATAGTGTCTTCTATCGCTAACCTAACATTGTATCAAAATAGTTACACAGGAAAATTGAAAAGAAGCTGTTGTGCAACAGTCCATTTAGCCTGCACAAATGATAAATGTTCGTCGTCTTGGCTTACTGGCTCTGAGGCTCTTAGTTTCCTACCAAAACCATCAGTTGCATTTTTTTCTCAAATCTAGTATTATGACAGACTTGTAAAATGGAACATCTCTGATAGATATGCGATAGCCCCTGGCCTCAATATGCTTTTTATGCTATATTTTTATAGACCCTAGAGAGCACTGGTCATAGTCTGAACCATTCTATTTGCGAAAAGGTACGCATATTTCTTCTAAATAACTGTGATCAGAATGGTACTTCCAATTATTGTGTTTCTCATGTTTGTTGTTGACATTGTGAATATCACATTCATTCATGTACTTGCTTGAAAGTTTCATTTCTAAGTGAACTTGTCAACATCGTTAACTTTATCATCTATACTTTCAAATGGACAAAACAGCTTATTTAGTTCATTCACAAACAAACCTAATCAACCAAAACCTCAAGCATCTACTACATTAGTTAGTTACATGGTTTGTTGACAAAGTAGTTCCTAATACACTATACTGTTTTTAGGCACATGTGTCATGCACATGCATGCAATATCAAGGTGTTCAGTGTCGTAAAATACTGCATGATTCTGACAATGTGAAGTTAACGGAGACTAAATGAACATATAATAATCAAAGTTACTGGATGAGATTTACACTCATGATTGTTTAATTATCAGATCTAGAGTAAAAAGTTACAATTACCTCTAGCTTGGCTTTACTCTGTTCACTGCATTGTGCAAACAACTTTAAAACTTCTTCCTGGAAACAAAAGTAACTGACTATAATACTTGCGTTATTGGCTACAGTGAAATCTGGATAACTGTAAATAAACGACATTATAAACCCCTTGTTTATATTTACATGCATTTTTGCCACCTCTGTATAAAGTACACCATAAGGAAACTTTTGTCCCTGAAGTGTCTGTCACACTGAGGCTGCTACCACCACTGTCTCTGGAAAGGGGGACACCTTTATCTCAAAATAGTAATGCAGGTGAGTGAACAACACTTATGCATATGAAGGTAATTCTGGACACTAACACAAGTTTCATGGTAAAATTGACACAAATTGACTGGCTCTCATCTGGTTCATTTAACATACTAATATTTCAATATTATTAACTTAGAATATGAACAAGGGACCCCTTTCTGCCAAGACCATCTTCAATTTAGCTAGAAAAGACATACAATAAAAGGAAAGTGAAAAACATGAACACTGAGATTAATCTAGGATGTAGAAGGATGAGCATGGATACCAAGGTAATCATTACGTCTAGACTCCAAGAAAGCAAGCTGTACAATTATGTTATAATCTGTATTCAGAAGCTGCTGTTAATTTAAAGAGATTACTTACTTACATTCATCCCATTATATCCCTAGACTTTGAAAAAACCACAATCCTTTTGTTATGCAATTTTTTAAAGGAATTTCCTTTTTATCTCACATAAAGGTGCGATAACATTAATTAACAAGACTTTCTAATGCTAATTACAAGAAATTCTCAATTTTAGTGTTTGATTATCCATCAAAAGGATGAACATTTGGACCAGGGTATCATGAATGTCTTCATCTTTTGAAAACAGAATTATACATGCAGTTGATAGGTAAAGGTAATGAATGAGACTGCTCATATACAAGGATGAGAGCAGCACAAGAGATGAAATAGATTTTACTTTTAACAACCATGACAAGTTGTATTCCTTCATCAAAAGTACATTATAGGACCTTTACCTTTTATTTGTTTTGTCCCAGCTATGTAACCCCCCCCCCCCCGCCACATACAACAAAATTCACAAAATTTCTTAAGAACGAGATCAGCTTTGGGTTTTTTTCCTGTTATATTTTTTGCATTCTCATTGCTAAGACTGTTGATGGACTGAAGAACTCTATAATAACTTTCCAATAACTTATGAGAAAATAAACTATATTTCAAAAAACCTTCCAGGCGTAGACTGATTATACTTGAAACCCCAAAAGCAAATTTAAAACACTTCCAAGACTATCAAAAAATAAAATTTCTGTACTTCATACGTTTTTTCAATAAATGATCATGCCAAATGTTGGCAGTTTTTTCACAAATGGATCCATGATTTCTACTGACTGAGCTTTTGAGTCAATGTCAGTCTTTTAATTCAATTTATTTATAAATACATGGCCAATTAGTAAAAAACATTTTCTCACCTCAAGATTGCTTTTCAAGGCCTTGCTATATTCACAGCTTACTTCAGCATTATTCAATGTTGTCTAAAAAAAACCGCAAGTTAAAAAGTTGAACAAAAATTGAGGCATTTACATGTAATGTACATAATGCATCTGCTGACGTTAAAAGTAAAAGTGACAGACACTTTCAATTATAATCCTTTTATATGATTTTAAAAGTAAGTGATAAATAGCTATGACCAAAAAATTCCAGAAATCTGGCATCTTTCCTGCAGCTTTTACTCTGATGTGAACACCCCAATGTATAGGACTTTGCAACAAATTTAACACAAACTAAACACAAATCTTAGCATTGCTGTCAATGTTGCCATTGCTGTTGTCACAAAACAAGTGATACCTATGTATTACCATTTGCTAAAGCATATCTACATAGTATGTCACCTTGATGTACCTAAATCAAGAAATTTTCTACAACTGCAAGAAAAGAAGAGCAAACATTACATTGCAGGTCTCTAAATATCCCATTCTGCTAGGAGGGGAGTTAAACATAGTTAGAAATGCCTGGACTCCAATTTGAACAGAGACTGGGGGTGACAAAACCACCCCAGCAGATGGGAGGCAATGCCTCCAAATCCATTCAGTCATTATCTTCCTCATGGGAAGTTAAACATGTCCAATATGTGAGGGACTTAAGATAAAACCCAGTGAATGGCAAGCCGAGTGGCTATGTTTGGCTACAGCACTGTAGAAAACAGCTAAGTCAACCTGTAATGGTCAATGATCAAGTGACTTTCTGGCCATATATACTTATTTATACAGAAGTTCCAACCGCAACCTGCACAGACCCAGCTCTGACTTCACATAATGAGCTTGCAGATCTAGCTGTATGCTGTTTGCTATATGCCATCAGAGGAACACAGACCCTGATTTGTCATCAAATTATGCAACAGCAGGTCAGGGTCTATGTTATCTGCAGTTGAATCTGACTTATAAGGGAGTATAGATGGACCCTCTCACCGTTTAGCATACAATATTGTGGCAAGAGCTGGGATCATTATAAGCTAGTTATCCTAATTAGGGACATGTTTGCCTGATTGTATGAAGTTGCTGCGGAAATAAAACTATATTATCACGAACCATTATCAGAATAATATTGACAAGCACCATACAGAACGTAAAAGAGAAGTTAGATGTTTTTGTTGAAATAAAATGATCACTTCATATGCTTATCATCAACTTTTCATGTTTTGTTACTAAGTAAATACATATTTTAGAAAGAGAGGTCATCTAGGATTTAAAAGGTAGAATAGCCCCACCAGAAATTGTGCCTTGGTTTTCTCAATATCTGATGACTGCAATTTGCCTTGCTGGATACTGGATTGCACCATATTGTATGCCTGTGTCAGGTCAAATCCTGACGGGAATCCTGCCCTCACACGGTTAAACAACACCTCCCGA
Source organism: Megalonaias nervosa (assembly GCA_016617855.1). NCBI lineage: Eukaryota > Metazoa > Mollusca > Bivalvia > Unionida > Unionidae > Megalonaias > Megalonaias nervosa. The sequence continues at coordinate 24,841 of JAECUM010010486.1, read as the reverse complement.
AAGTCCTGCTCCAAAATTGTGCATGCATGGTTTATCATTGCACATACACCATCCACACTGGAACTTGACATGGCTCTTCTACATGAAAATAAAGCCTGGATGGTTCAAAATGATCCTTATTTTAAAATAAGTTACATGAAAATGGCTGGACCTGTTGACATTTCTATTTACACTGTATACAATTGACTATCATATTCTACACCAGAAATGTGTTCATGGAATACAATGTCCCATACAGTACTTAACTAACCAAAGCAACAAACTTGACCAATGTGTGACAGATGGATGAATGGATTTACACAATGACAATGAAACTGGTAACAGTTCTGTATTCAATTTAATAAATTTTCATTACAAAACTGTATTTGTGATCACTTATATTAAGAGACACTCTCTATACAAAATATCAATTTTTACATATATGAAGCTTAAGTAAGATAGCCATTTCAGGTACTGCATTAAAAGTACAGTCTATACACCTAATAACATTTACTGCAGAATCTTAGTTTAATGAAATAGCAGTGATCATATTTAGGGAGTTAACTGTGATTTCAATATGCAGATGTATGTTGATGGTTAGACAGTCACAAATCTAGTTTTCAAATATCACCAATAAAATTTAACATTTGTAACAGTTACCCCACAACATCTGTTAGTAAATCTCAAAATGTGATTTATTCATGTATATTGTAATATACTTTTGAAAACTGTGTTAACAATGTAACTGTCCAAAGGGAGGACCATGCCATGAAAACAGCATCAAAGATTGTTGTGAATTCTACTGTGGAAATTTTGACATTCAACTGAAAAAAAGGTCTTTACATTCAAAACTGTGCCAGGGATATCCTACCTATGATAATATCATGTTGTAATATTTATCACACTGTCATTGTCATTAAGCAAGAAAAACCTGCTGATATTTAACGCTGCTTTATACATTATTTGATGTCAATGCCACAAAATAAAAGTAGGTGAAGCTTTAATACTGTGAAATCAATATTTGCACATCTGAAAACTTTTAATAACAATATCAAGAACAAATTGTATTTATGATGATGTAGGAAACATGACATGGTATATGATGTGCTTACATGGTTTTTAGTTACAGAGCTAAACAAGGCCAACAAACCTGACACATTTTTTGACAATGAAGAATGAATCATCCACCATACTAGAAGTCTGAGATCCAGAGTCTGTTGAATCCATAACCACGGCCTGCAAAAATTAAAAAAGAATGAAAGTGTTGGATCTTTCTTTATAGTTTAATTATGACCTTTTTTTTATTATACTTCAGATGTAACCCACATTCTGAAAACTGACATATTTTTAGAATATAGTCTTGTTTATCATTCTTCACATCTGACACATTTTAAAATTGCACATCTACATTCTGGAACATGATCTTGTTTAACATTCTTTACATCTGATGTCACTGTTTTGTATTAAATGAGTTTTTCAGCGCATGATAGGTTATACATGGTGGCCAGTATAACTGGTGGAGGATGAACCCAGGAAAACCTTGGGAAAAACCAATGACCCACAGGAAGCTACAGACAAACTTTCTCACATACCCACATTGACTGAGCCAGAAACTCTAACCCATGCAGACAAGGTGAGATGGCAGTGATCAGTAATGGTGAACAATTTCAACCACTCGGCCAACCAGGGCTCCCTTCACATCTGACACATATTCTAAAATTTACATACACATTTTGGAATTTGGTCTTCTTTAACATTCTTCACATCTGATATATTCTGATATACATACATTCTTGAACATGGTCTTGTCTACAATTCTTTAGATGTAATACACATTCTGAATATTTACATATACATTCTAGAACATGGTCTTGTTTCATCTCAGTTATAAGACTAGAGAATGACCTTTCTGAAAATTTTTACTGCATTTCCTGACCAGCTGAATCTTAAACATCAGTGTCAATGGATAAAATGAAAAAAGAAGTGTTACTAGGTTAAAGCTAACATTTCTGGTTTGAAAACACATAAACATTACAGAAATGTCAAAATATATCAAACATAACATACAAAAAAGTGTCCTGTATACAAATTAGCTAATTTGTCTTCATAAAAAAAAAACAGAAAAATTATGCAAGCAAGACAAAGGAATCTGTACTAAAAATATGAGCAAGTATGGAATACCACATATGCCATTTACATCCCCTGGATGAACTGGAGATTTATAACCATGTAAGGTTTACAATTCACAGCCCTTGACTGCATTGTAGTTTTAAATCAAGTGCAATGTCTCACAAAATTATTATTGGAAATATGTTTTGTTATAAACATCTCCAACTCTACAAAGAAACTTTAGTATTTATAGCAGTAAATGATAAAATGTAAAGAGATATAATAATGGTAGAGTCAGTTAAAATGTATAAATTTGGAAATGAACTTATGCTCTGAGAAAGAAAAACAAATGAATAGGACAGGATAACTAGCAAAGGCATAACTCTTCAACAGTTCATGATTGAAAGAATTAATAGAAACAATATACTTTGATTAAGGAACAAGAAAATCAATCAGGCAATAGAGCTGACTGGTTTGTTTTAGAAAGAGAAAATTATAAGCTTTTAACTGAATCATCATGTTCACAATTGTTCTCATAACCGATCTGATTAAAATCAGATTTCCACTGTCCTGTGTGAAGATCTGACAGCAACCGCTTTGGGGTCATGTTCTGTGACCTATCTTATTACCATAATCTATAATTTTATCAGCCAATCAGATTTATTCTTATACCTTTGCATTTGGGAGACTAAGGATCAATGTATATTAAGATTTTGATTCACTTTCCAATTTCTGAAAGGTGCATTTCCACTGGCTAATTCAAACGTCACCAGAACATGAACCTTATGCAGTCACTGTTAGATCTTCACGCAGGACAGTGGAGAGCTGATTTTAATCAAATTATTCTCATAACTGACCTTCAGCACCATTTCTCTCATGAAGTACTCCTCCATGGTTATATAGCTACCAATTATCTCCTGAAGAAGTCTACTTAAGTCACATGACTGCAGTACCTTGTCCACCTCTGCCTCTTTCTCTAAAAATGTAACAATATTTCTGATAGTACCATCAGTGAATAAAAACTAAATCTATAGCCATTTAAATAAAATCTTTAATAATGTATCATGTAGTTTTCTTTATAAGCAACTTAAAGTTACATCCAAGATCCTGAAATACATTTAGCTTCAGACAAAAATACTGGTGAGACATGGCAAAAAACCCCAAGGGAGTGAGCAATTCATGGAATCGATGTTTCATAGCGTATCAGCACAGTTTATGTTAAAAAAAAACGTTCAAATAAGTAATAAAATTAGCCATATCAAACTAAATCTATCTAAACTAAGGAAACTGATGACAAAGTGTTCAAGCAATTCTGACTGCTTAGCACATTTGTTATCCTGGCTTTGATACTCAATGCTGGTAAAAATACCAAATGAGTGATCTCATCCTAAAGAAACAACTCCTCGACAACCTTCATCATGTCTGTGAAATTACCTGGTGCATAATGTTAAGACCTCACTTAAACCATCAAAATCAAGGAAGCTAAGTTGACCTGAGAATGCTAAACTGACAGACTATTGCTACACATTAATGTGAAGATGTTTCCTGTCAAATTTAAGAAACATTTATCAAGTTCTTTCTGATATAAGCTTTGGACTTTTTAAATTTAGCAAAATACGCCATAATGAAGGGCAGGCTTACATCATTGGTCTAGATCTCAAAGGCCATTATGAATGACAGGCTTACATCACTGGTCCAAATCTCAAAGGCCATAATGAATGACAGGCCTACATCATTGGCCCGTATCTCAAAGGCCCTAATGAATGACAGCATTACATCACTGGCCCAAATCTCAAAGGCCATCATGAATGACAGACCTAAATCATTGGCCCAGATCTCATGGGCCATAATGAATCACAGGCTTACATCATTGGCCCAAATGTCATAGGCCATAATGAATGACAGACTTACATCATTAGCCCAAATCTCAATCACTGGTCCAGATCTCAAAGGCCATAAAGAATGACAGGCTTATATCACTGGTCCAAATCTTATAGCTCATAATGAATGACAGGCCAACATCATTGTTTCAAATCTCAAACGCTGTAATGAATGACAGGCATACATCACTGGCCCAAATCTCATAGGCCATAATGAATGACAGGCCTACATCACTGGCCCAAATCTCAAAGGCCATAATGAATGACAGGCCTACATCATTGGACCAAATCTCAAACATCAAATCTGGCTGAAACTATTCAAATTTTTATGACCAATCAATCAAAGACTGTAATTTTCAGTTGCAGTGATCATATCTGATGGTCAATCTGTCCTTTTTATCATAATTTGATGTCATAGATAATGTCATAAGAAACATTCCTGCCAAGAATACTCAAGAAAAGAAGTCAGAACAATAATTTATACCTGGTTGATATATGAGATGCAAATTTACCTTGAAGGTCACCTTGGACACCTTGGACATAGTTTTGGAAGAGCAAATAAAAAATAGTATACCTTGATGGACATGTGTTTCATATACCCAGGACTTGGTATGGATGTTACTTTTCGAGTGAACTAAACTGAAAACATGATCATAAATTAAGTTATGTAAGCACATGAGCATTATCAGGACCACATAGGCGCCTTTTTTTCATGTGCCAGGAAAAACAGCAATGTCTATGATCATGCTTTTTAATTTTTTTAAAGATTTTTTTTTACATTAAAAATTTGTTGATTTTAAATGCAATGTCAAACATATTTTTTTCTCATTGAACTATGAAAAAATAATTTGCCATTAATTATAACCAGAATTATAATACTTAAATAATATCTCACATGAAACTGACTGCATCAATTAAAAGTTCATCATTAAATGCACACTCACAAACTCACCTTTCCTTTCGTTCATATCCTGGAAGGCTGTTTCCAAGTCACCCTGCAATAAACAAATCAAGTATTTTATATTTGCTGCCTTATTCATCATCATCAATATCATGCTTATCAATGTAAAACTCATCATCATCAATATCATGCTTATCAATGTAAAACTCATCATCATCAATATCATGCTTATCAATGTAAAATTCATCATCATCAATATCATGCTTATCAATGTAAAACTCATCATCATCAATATCATGCTTATCAATGTAAAACTCATCATCATCAATATCATGCTTATCAATGTAAAACTCATCATCATCAATATCATGCTTATCAATGTAAAACTCATCATCATCAATATCATGCTTATCAATGTAAAACTCATCATCATCAATATCATGCTTATCAATGTAAAATTCATCATCATCAATATCATGCTTATCAATGTAAATAAATTACTGTCATATTTTCCATTATTATCATTATTGCTGTCCTAAGCCTTACTGTCATCAACAATACCATCATTGTCACTTTCACAACCACCACAACCACCATCACCACCACTTTCTTCAATGCTGTCATTATCATTATTACCTTAACATTACTGTGATTATCATTACTATTATTATCACTTTCATCAAAACCACCACTACTGTTATGAACACATCATCATCCTACGTCACAGCTTTAAATTTGCAAATTGAACTTTATAATCTAAACAGGATACTTAATCTTATTTTATGAGCAAAATATGATATAATTTAATATGATATAATTACATGTATATATAATATATAATAATAAATAATATGATATAATTTAATATGATATAATTACATGTATCTGAACTTCTCAGAGGACTTGACAAATGTTGGACAAGGTCTGTTATATGGAAGACAAAAGTTTGATCAAGCAAGCCCCCCCAAACATGATTGTGGATTAAAACAAAAATTCCACAAATGCAATCCATAACAAAAGAAGGGGCATATTCTCAAACTTTTCTACAGTTGTCTCAAGAGAAGGTTTTCAGAACTCATTAATGCCTCATTGCCTCATGCAAAGTGTCAACAAGCAACAAAAAGATTTTACAACACAATTTTTCTTGCACAATGCACCATCCCTTGAATGGACTGAAGCTCTACTGGGTGAAAAGAATTGATAAAAATTCAAGAAAAGATAATTTCTTTCTTTTAATTGCCAAGTTTTCAAACCATCTCTGATATTATCCAACAATAGATTTTAAAATTAGCTGCTGTGGAGGACATACTGGATGTCAGATTAAAATCATTTTTAGTTATGACCAAACAGACATTAGAAGTTTTTTGGTGAAAACCTCATGTCATTATGAGCATCTAATCTGGGGAAGTAGTGACAGCCAGATTTTCTAGGCAACCATTATAGCAGCCAACTCTGTCTGTCTGTCTCTCTGTCTCTGTCTCTGTCTCTGTCTCTGTCTCTCTCTCTCTCTATATATATATATATATATATATACACACACACACATACATATATTCTGATATATCCATCTATCTGGGAGGAGTAGAGATAATAATTTTAAGATGGCCACCATGAGAGTCAGTCTGCATCATTTTCAGTTTGGACCAACTAGACACCATAAGGGCTCCACTGATGAAAACCCCATGTCAAAATTACTTTCCACTGAAGGAGCAGCAATAACAAGATTTTCAAGATGGCTGTCATGGTGACCATATTAAAAGTGAGATTCTCACCATTTACATTTAAGACCAATTAGACATCATAAAAAGTCTTCTGGCAAAAGCATAATGTCAATATGACCAGCCATCTAGAAGTAGCCATAACATTTTCAGGATGGCCATTGTGTTGGCCATATTGGCACCGATTTTGTTTACGTCTAACAAGACATCATAAGAAGACTTAAAGTAAAAACATCATGCTGATGACTATTTTCAGAATAAGTATTGATAATGAGATTTTCAAGATGTAATGGTCATAAACAATGTCTGAGCAGAACCATTTTTACTTAGGACTAACTACACATCATAATAATGGCTTGGTAAAATCTCTGCATTGACAAGACCATCCATTCAGGAGGAGAAGCAACAACAAGGTTCTTAAGATGGTCACTTTGGCAGCCTTAGTAGATGTGCATGTGCCACCATTTCCATTCAGGACCAACTAGGCATCATAAGGAGTCTTCTGGTGCAAACCCCATGTTAATATGACTTTTTGTTCAGGAGGAGTAGTAATAACAAGATTTTCAAGATGGCTGCCATGGCAGCCATACATAACATCAGATTGGCACTATTTTTATTCAGGACCAGCTGGACATCATATGAAGTCTTTTAGCGAAAAAGTCATGTTGACATGACCATCAATTCATGAGGAGTAGTGGTCACAAGATTTTTAAGATGGCTACTGTAGTCGCCATATTAGATGTCCGAGCAGCAGTTTCATTAGGACCAACTAGAACATAAGATGAATGTGTGTGTGTGTAACGTTTAATGGCAATCCTTCAAGTAGTTCAGCAGGAATAATAAACTTATGCTACCAGATGCATGGATGATGGATGACAGACCATCTTATAAGCTCTGGTCATCGACCAAACAACTAAGAATTAAATTACAGTGGTCCCCCTCTTGAGTGGCCCCTCTCGAGAAAGGCCACCCCATCATCTGAAGTCACCTCCATTGGCACCAAAATAGTTTATTTTCAGAATTCTGTTCCCCCTCCTGAAAGGTCATCCACTGATCAGCAGTCACATTGTCCAACACCAAAATAGCATATTTTTGCCATTCTGTCCCCCTTATAAGAGGACACCCTTTCATAAGGCTAGCTTTTCAGTGCATATCGGTGACCTTATAAGAGAGGGACCGCTGTATTGCAAAAGTGAAGCTTTCACAATAATTAAGTTACAATAAAAAGTACAACATAAGGACATAAACATAACAGAAAAAGGTCCACACACAATTGCCCTCCTTTTGAGAAAACGCAGATACAGCTCTGTTCTGGTGTTTAGCAATACAACTTCAGACAACAATACATCCAGATCTTTGGGATCCAACCTGGTGGGAAAAACAAAGATTTAAGGTTGATTTTTACATTCTCATGAGGTACCAATATTCAAGGAGTATTCATTTTGTGGATTACTGCTATTCACTACAAATTCAAGGGCATTACAAATGAAGGAAACAATAAGACTCCTCCAAATCTGATTTGAAACTCAACCATTGTTCCCTAATCTGCAAGCCAGGCTTACAACCTGTAACTATTTATTTGTAAGCCGCCTGACAATGTGCATGCTATACCATGCTCTGCATGCGATAGTTTCTTTTGCTATGATTATCTCTTATAAGACTGGTTCAGTTTGTAAGACATGTCTTTGATGAATATACAAGGCTGCCACCTTGAGTGGAATGAAAATCAAGATGCCAAAGGAAAAAATTAGGATTTGGAGAGGAAAAAAAAACAGGATCAGTGTTTGCAACCATACATTTACAGAAATTTTACAAAGGAATTGGCAAAATTTAGAAGTACATGTTTGTTGAAATATGCAGTTTATATATATGTATAAAAACTGATTTACATCATATATAATATGTTGATGACAAGAATGAGGATTTAAAACAAAGCTGCAAAATAGCGATCACACGAGATTCGTTCAAAGCGAATTGACTCTGAATACTGAATAGTTCCACTTCCAATTCATTTGTATCTCTCTTTATTGATTCCATTTTATTTCATTATCAGATTTAGCTTGATTTTTTTATGTTTTAAAAAATTGGGATATTGGTAAAAAAATCAGAAAATCTGAATTTTCGGATTTAATAAAAACAGTGGGATCATGTCTATGCTGAATGTATATGGTAATTCAGATAAAACATCCTTAGGATCATCATGATATTGTTTTTTACTGCTACATATATGCACATATTGAAAAAATCAATAATGAAACCCAACATACTGCCTGTACTTGTGAATCGGCTAACACCAGATGTACCATGTTTATATAGTTACTGATTATGTAAATGTATACATGCAGTAAATTAAACTACCTTACTGATTAGAACTGAAAACATGTGGCTGGGAAGATCTTAGTCACTGTACTTTGTGACTGGTAAAAAAAAGGCTTTATTCCATACCAGTTACTCTGATAAAATTCAAACAGCAAGTACCATGTTTGTTTAAAAATAAGTTTATCAGAAACATTTTTAACCTTCTATCAACATTAAAGATTTTCAGTGTAAAGCTACAGATAACAAGCCTGTATACTTACTTTTTACTCATGGACCTAAAAATCATGACAGAGACATGGTAATTACTCTTTAACTATGGACCTAAAAAACATGACAGAGCCGTTGTATTTACTCTTTAACTATGGACCTAAAAATCATGAGATGGTACTTACTTTTCTACTGTCAGCTGTTTATGGAATATCAGACTCTGCTGAACTTGCTGTAACTGTAAGAAAACAGAAAGAACATATTAAACATATAATTATGCTTCAATACCATAACCCCACCAGAGGAAGCCATGGTAGCTCAGCTGGTACACAACTGGACTTGTCAAAGGGGAAATAGTTCAGTTTTGCTGCCGCTTTACTAGTGAGTTCCAGTAAAATTTGTTGCATGTGCATGTTTACATGTTTATTGTTTAGTAACAGTTTTGATGCACTGAAAAAAGTATATATAAGTAGCACATGAGAAAAGAGGTCTAAATGGTCCTGATATTGCTCATGTGCTTACATAACTTTACAGTTGACTATTCCACAAAACAGACTTAGTACTCTAAGAACAAATGCTACGCAAACTATCTCCCAAACAACATGCTGATTTTACCTATTTGACCTTATCCTGAAACAAATTCTTTCTAAAAATGGACGCATAATTAATATGCAAAGTTTCTTGCTCATAATCAAAGTCACCCAAGTTGTTCATGCTGATAAACCCAAAAGATAAAAGATATGGCTTCAAGAATGGTAAAAAGTCCAGTCAAGATGACCTTGTTATTATGATCAATCCCACTCATTACTGAAATACTCTAAGATACTGATGATAGACACATATATTCCAAGTTTAATCACAATCAGGTCACAGATATGGTTCTAGAATGCTAATAAGCCATTCAGAAGCAATGTGGATCTTGTTCATTATCGAACTTATCCAAGATCTTGATGATGCAAGCCAATATTTAAAGTTTGATCAAAAGCAGATCAGAAATATGGTTTACAGAGTGATAAGAAGCTCAGCCAATCAGATGCAAAATCAATTCATTAATATGCATGCATATCAGTTATTACTGAACTTGTACAAGATCTTGATGACATTCATTCCAAGTTTGATCAAAATCAGATCAGAAATATGGCCTCCAGAATGGTAACAAACTCTTCCAATCAGATGCAAGATCACCTCATTAATATGTGCAGATTTCACTCATTATCATACACATCCAAGATCTTGATGATATAAACATATGTTCCAAGTTTTATCAAAACTGGATCAGAAATCTGGACTCCAGAGGTAAAATGGTCAGCCAAACAGATTATGTTATCAATATGCAAAAATCTTGCTCGTTATCAAACCCGTTCAAGATCTTGACGCTATAAGCTTTTTTCAAGTCTGATCAAAACTGAATGAGAAATACAGCTTACATTGGGGTCACAAACTCAGCCTATCAGCTGCAGGATATTGTTAATTTTCATCAATCTTGCTCATTACTGAACTCTTCCAAAATCATTATCAGATATGCATATATTCCAAGTTTGATCAAAACTTGATCATACATATGGCCTCCAGAGCAGTGACATGCTAAAAAAATTGGATGCAAGATTACCATGTTAATATGCATGGATCTTGTTAATTACTGAAGCAACAGAAAATCTTGATGATACCTGTATCACAAATTTGATCAAAATCAGATTCGAAATATGGCTTCCAGAAGGGTTATAAGCACAGTCACTTGGATGCAAGATCACTCATTAGAATGCATGGATCTTGCTCCTTATTTAACTTGTTCAGGATTTTGATAATATAAATTCATATTCCATGTTTGATTGAAATCTTAGAACAGATGGTGGATGCAGAGCCAGAAAATTATTCCCTTAGCCTTATGGTCAGGTGAGCAAAAAACTATTAGATGGTACTAATACTGTAAAGTCCAAACTATATTTATGATAAGCCATGAAGCACCATAAGTACTTGCTTATAAGTCAAGTCAAACTGCAAACAACATAGATCCTGATCTGCTGTCATGTAATGCACCTACAGATCAGGGTCTATGCTGTTTGTTCTACTAATTACTACTAATAAACCGCACAGACCCAGATCTGATGGTGCATTATGCGATGGCAGATCTCATTCTGTGCAGTTTGCAGTTGAACTCTACTTGTAAGCGAGTACATGTGGTATATAACACATCTATGAAGCAAAGGCTTTTACAATTTGTATTGGTAAATTTAAAATGTAATCTAACAGCAATACAGAATAAATAAACTATACTTTAAACAAAATTGTATCAGTCCGAGAGCCATCTTGATTAAATATTAATACTTATTCATATACACAGAGCATGTGGAGGTACAGGAGTGACACAAGAATGTATCAAAATATGCTACTTTCTATTGGAATTTTTTTCATATTTACAGGAAACTTACCCTTGAATCAAAGTCTCTTTTACTTTTAAATTCTCCTAAAATTTTCCTGGATTGTCTATCACATTCTTTCTGAATGATTTTCAGCAATGTAATGAGCCTGCCTGAACCTGTAATTAAAGGAATAATTTACCAAGAACCTGCTTTAGCAGACAACTCCATATAACGATCACCTGCTCAAATATATGCTCATATAATGTACACTATTCAAGTTCTGAATATTCTTTTATAATTTTCTTGTTTCTTTCAACCTGTCAATAAATTTAAAACTGACTGATTATCACAGGTATTAATTCATCAGCTGATTTTAATATACTGAAGAACCATCTGAAGCTCAGAAATGTTTGTATAAGAAGGGCCCTACATTAATGACAGATCAAAAACAGACTTGGGTGGAAATCACCAACAAGCAACTTGCCAAATATGACAAGAATGACCAGAAATGTTTGAATGAGATTATTATTGTAAGTATGGATACAATAAATTAGGAGACCACAAATCACTCCATGTGGTCAGACTGTCAAGCGAGTTTTATAATTATTTTTGTCTTTTATACAAAAGGCCTGGTTGTCCAAGTACTTGTGTCTGACAATGCTAGTGTCACATGAATTTTTAGCCTTGAATGTGTTGTCAAAAAGTTGTGGAACTACTATCAAACTACCCATCCACGCACCTGAAGTATCCATCTACTCCATGACAACTAAATGGCATATAAATCTGACATTGCAACAGACTTCCTGAAGGAGCACAGAATCCAAACTCTGACACATCATCCGTGCATCTCTGATTTAGGTGAATCCCATTATCAAAGATTCACTGAGGTGCAGACAATTTGAAAGCCACCATGTAGTTTGAAGTGCAGTTTTCCAATGCATGAACAATATACCCAAAAATGAATAATGTTGTTTGGTAATTGGTTAATCAGACTGAGAAAGTGTGTAGAGATGCATGGGGAAAACTTTTTGACGATGCACTGACATACCGTTTACAGATAAAGAACTTTGTTGTACAGTGCACTAATATTCAGAAGGTTTTAAAAACTTCTCAAATGCAACTGCTGTGTTTACGGGTAAGATTTTGTAAATTTTCATATAATTTTTACTTGTATATAGAACAAACCTGCTCATAAAAGACAGACTTCTGGACCCTTCAAGTGTTCTATGTTACATATTGCAAGTGCTACCATATTTATGTCACATCTTGCAAATGTTGACAGCATTGCTATATTTACCTGTCACATCTTGTACAGAATTACAGTAATTCAATGTTTCCCTGTCACATCTTGTAAAGGTGGCACTGCTACGTTTACCTGTTACATCTTGTATGAGCAGACAGTGCTGACACTTTCACCTGTCATCATGGAGTGACTGACAGTACTAGTGCTGCCACTTTCACTTGTCATCTTGGAGTGATTGAAAGCACTACCACATTTACATGTCATATCTTGTAAATTTTGACATTGCCACCATATTTACCTGTCACAGCTTGGAAAGATCAACAGTACTACTGTATCTACCTGTCATGTCTTGAAGAGCTGAAAGCACTACCATATTAACCTGTCATAACTTGTAAAGGTTGACAGTGCTATCACATTTTACAGAAAGTAACATTTTATTATGTTTGACAGTAACCTGTCATATTTTGTCAGTGCTGACATTGCTACTGTATTTACCTGCAGACAGCATAGGTTCAGACCTGTTGTTTTACAATGCTTTAATGCTTTAGCAGATATGGGTTAGTGTTACTTGCTTGACATCAAAATCAGAATGAAGAACATACACCAAGATCTACAGGTAAATCATACAACAGCAGATCTGGGTCTGCACTCTCAGAAGTTGAGCATATGTTATACCAATGTAAAGATATTTTTGTGTCTTTGTTTTGAAATAAAAGCTAATGAGGTAGCTATGTGAAATAATTCTTTAATTCTTCATTTCCACTGTAATAGGAAGGTATTGGTTAATTGAAAAAAAAAAAGTATGAATTTCCCACTTCTCACTTCATCAGTGGAATTTACACATTTTGGAGATTCATTAAGTACTGATGTCAGTTGTCATAATGTTTGCCCTCCAGCTCTTATTAATCAACATACTTTCCCGAATGAACATGAATATACAGAACATTGTCCAATCCAACCATGGATGGCCTAATACCATAAACTTGTCTTAAGAACCAGCCTTTGAGCTGTCAGAAAAATGACCCTAAAAGACAGGTGGATGTTCAATGAAGGTGTATGTCTATAATAATTTAAGAAAATTTAAATGGGTTGATTTTGAGCTATAGAGGTGATATTACAGGTACCTTTGACTAATTAGTGTAAGGAGGGAAATATGTCAGCAGTGGTGAGGTAGCTATGTGAAACAATTCTTTAATTCTGTGACTTCAAGAATACATGCAAGACCATTTCAAATTTTTAACATTTTTAAACTGAAGAAACAAATTTTGAATTGTTGCAGAAGTGAAGCAAAGTTGCTTTTGTAGATGTTAAAGAATAGAAAAAAAAGAACAGAACAAAACAACTGAAAGTACATTGTATTCCTTTCACAAATATTGTTTTTTTGGGACTGATTATAATTTTCACAACTTGATTTCTGCTAATAATTGGTACATGCTAAAAGTGTGAAATGCTGCCAATAAAAAAATCATAAGTGTAACAATTGCATTATGAATTTTTCCTAAATAATTACCATATTTAGCTTCTACCAATGGTTGGTGTATTTCTATAACACGGGCTACATCTTCAAACAGCTGAGTTATTGCATCAGCAAATAGAACATTTGAACGTCTGTCATTAGAGTCTGTCCCTTTTAGTGCCAGGATCAGCCTTTTGTCAGCATCCTCAGACAACTGTGCGTAGAAAGTATAAAACAAGAAACTAATCAAATTTTTTAAATACCAAGTTAGCTCTGAAAGTTTTTCATGTTAAAAATCTTGTCAAAAATAAAAGGTACAATGAAATGATGTGATTAGGTCATGGAATATTTAGAAGGTAAACCTATCTGTGTATTTATGACAATAGACCTGTCTCAAATTTAGATTTGCCATAGATATGAACAATAATTTCTAATAAATGAAATATAATACATTTGTCAAAATACCTCACCCCTTTCCTAAGTGCATGAAATATAGTGGCATACTGTAAAATGTGGGTAACAAAATATAAATTAATAGGATCACATTAAAAAAAATAAAACAAGTGCACCAGCCATTTAATAACCAGACTGAAAGTATATGTTTACATCATAATAACAAAAATATGTTTATGGTTCTTTCCAAAGTGGTTGAAGCATGCAATAACGTCTACTGTATTCATGATCACTGAAGCTTTAGCTTTAAAAAAAATAAAAATTTTATTAAAAAATGCTACAGATCATCTGTATTTTATTTTATCAGCAAGTAACAAGATACAAGCAAGAAACAATTAACCTGGGTTTTTTTTCAGAAACCTTATAATAAATTTTATTTACTCTGAAAGTAAAATTTCCTTTTAATGTTACTAAATTCCATTAATTTCTCACCTTGGCTGCAAGATACTTCCCATACTTGGTCAACCCCTCTTCATGGAGATCAAGCAGTGGAAATATTTTGAAGAACCTCTCTATGGAGGCCACATCTCTAGCCTGAACAGAGGCATCAAATTTGTTATGGACTATTGTTTTCATTTTCACCTCTGCCTCATGAAGATGTTTAAAAGATGTGTCCAGAGATGCTCCTGGAAGTTAACATTACAGAGATGTAATTGTACATCACAAAATTTTCATGAGCATACATGTTTTACAAATTTAGCAAGGTATCTGAATAGTAATTACATGACAGTAATTACACAATAGTAATTACACAATAGTAATTACACAAGTAAATTGGCATTCTGTCGATTATTAATACTATGCCAGATTTACAGATTTTTCAAAATAACTAATGGTGCTAGAATACTGTCTTACAATTAAATACTGTATTTTTCATAACAAAGGAGTATACAAAAATGCATAATTCAGCAAACTTTTCTAGGTTTGACAAGGTCAATGTAGATCAACGTCAGAGAAAGAGGAATTAGTTTATGACAGATAATGACAAAAGTTGCTTAGAAGCAAAATCTGGAATGGAAAATCCCGAATCCTGAATGGAAAATCCGGAATCTAGAGTGGAAAACTCATAATCTTGAGTGGAAAATCAGAAGTTCAGCCTTTTTCTGATAATCTAAGAAAATTCAAGATATAAACACTTTAGAGAGCAACATGTGATGACTAATTGGTAAATTCTGGCACAAACCTGGAACATTCTGACAAAGCAGAATCAATACTATTTGTAAGAGGCTGCATGTTGTATATAGATAAATCTGGTTACGAGAAAATAAAAGACCTGAGTACATAAAAAGAGTCAGTTGTAATAAGAACCACACTGGCAAGATCGATGCATGAAGAAGTGATACCATGGAATTAAGTTTGAAAAATTTTGTCTTATTAGATTATATGAGATAGATGACCAAAAATCATACCATGTGCTGGTAAATTTATCAATAATATAACTTAACACCATCAAATAACTTGTGTAATCTATAATTCAGCTGTTTTTTGATGACTGTATGAATTTAACTGTTATCCAGATTGATCCCAGTGTTTGATTGTTTTGTCGTGTATATGTAAAACAAATGTGTTACAATAAGTTTCATAAACTGCAGGGAAAATGTTAATAACAGAAGCAGCTTTAATGATTTTTCTGAAAATAAACGTGTCATGGTCAGTGGTCATCTTGCATATTGTAATGGATGTAAAACTGGATCTGATGTGTGAAGCTTTTTTTATAGCTAGAGATAACAAAGATATAACAGGGGTCATAAATTGAACAAAATAGTGAAATTTTTTGTTTACACAATCAATTTATGTCCACATATGTACGATGTCACAATTTAACTATCATGTGATACAAGGATTATAGATATTACAGTAAAACCTGTTATGAGGGACCGCTCCTTCCGCCAACAAAAAGTGGTCTCTCAAGACAGACGGTCTCTCATTGCAGGCTTGTACAAAAAGACCATTTTCCAAGGTCCAGTTTCAGAACAATTTCAAGAAAAATAACCACAATCACTATACATATATTCTATTCTTTATTAATATTTCTTGCTAAAATATTGTATGCATTCATCTAAAAACAAAATTATATAGCAATAAAGAGATACTTCTGTCATTAAACATGAAATCACATTTACATTTGAAGATCACATATTTTAGCATATGAAATTGTTTCTGAATTACTTTTCTTTCTTTATAACAACCTAAATCTATTTTACCGAAGTTTAAACCGCTTTTTTGCGAGTGGTCTGCTCTTTTTCACTTCTTTCAGATACAATAATTATTTTCTCCAGCCTTCAAATTTGGCTCTTTTTAGTTGGAGGTTTGTCCATTGTCATTAAGGTTCTAGGTGTTAAAATTATTAGTGCTCAGTTGTAATATCGAATGTAAAGACGGTTTTGACTGTGCTGTGGGAAAATATGAAAAATCTATACAAGTGCATTGCATATCTAACAATTAATGAAATAAAAAGAAACATTTATCTCATCCAGAAACAGAACCATTTACTCAGAGACAAAAGTCAACAGCTTCATTCAAAGATGACATACTAGGATTAACTCTATAAGCTAAGTGTGTAACGTGGTCGCACTAACTTGAATAGACGACAGCTTTGTGACTGGGCTATAATCACTTAACATCGGAGGGGGGGGAAAAACAACAAACATCACAAGTCCTGAATACTATCAATTGAATCCCACAAATGATTCTCTCTTGCTGGTTTAATAGACAATGACCTTATTCACCCCCAGCAATACAGATTAACTCTAAAGACAAACAATATATGCGACCACCACATCAACTTTGGCACCACAACAGCAATTCGTGACATGTATATTAGCCTGGTTTACGGACTGTAGCATCCATCACCGGTAGCAACAATCCTTTTTTTTTAAATATTCCTTTTATGCTTGTTTTTGATCAGAACAATCGTTACAAATCAAGCAGTCGTTGTAACAATTAATTACATATAGGTCAGTGGTGTCCCTCTGTTCTCGCGATACAGTCGTTCACATGGATGTCGGGTCCTGCAATTAAGGCTGGGAAGCAGACTAAGTGCGGGAATAATAGTCTGGTTTCCTGCTTTGTATGCTCCCTGCGTTGCTCACCCCTATACGAATAGCGGAGAACAACACAGGAGCATACGAAGCAGGGAACCAGACTAGGAAATAATCTACATATACTTTAGTCTGGTTTACGACAGAAACTATAAAACACAATTAGCATAGCTAAAATATTCAGACATCGGTAGCCAGCCTATTTTCTAAATTGTTTTGTTTTTATTTAGAACGGAATGAGTGGTCGTTCTTACAGGGATTAAATAAAGGTCGGTGGAGATTATCCTTGTTTTTGCGATGCAGTCATTCATAGCAGTGTCGAAATGCATATTTAGCCAAGACATCACGGTTGCTGGTCACGTTCAGCAGGTGGTCGCTCATAACAGAGCATTTATATTATAAAATCAATCCATGCATTACGATTGTGGTCGGAAATGACAGGTGGTTGCTCATGACAGTTTTTACTGTATAAAACAATGTCTTTACCTTGATTCATATCGCTGCTTAATTTGAGAACATTTTCATCCAAGCTCCTAAATCTATGAATATGTCCTGCTGCCTGAAAATCAGAAACATCTATTACTTAGAGTGACTGAAGAGAAGAAAACAACACATAATAAAAACTGTTGGCTTAGGTCATGGTAATTTCAAAACAAGACAAAACCCTGACCTACGCAAAATGAATATTCAACAATCGAGATATGACAAAATTCAGACATATGTATAATGAAGGTCATGGTAATTTCAATATATATCAAAATCCTGACACCTGTTGAATGAATGTTTAACAATTAAATATACTTCATAAAAATAGCTGGTCCAACCTGAAAATTCCCAATCCGTGTACCTGTTATGAAGGATAAGGTTAGAAGCTGCTAAATTTACACTTGAGAATATAAATAAGGTTGCCATAAATTGAGCAGATTGTAGATGGACAAGGAAGCAAACATTTTCCATCTTTTCAAGATCTCATAAAATTAGAATTCCTTCATCTTTCTATTTAAACTCTCTAAATTTTTCAAACACAAGAAATGCACAAAAATTGTTTGCAAAGATATAAAATATTAAATTTACTGTTTCATAATCCTCATTCTGAAGAGCTGCCTGCACACCATCTGTACAGAATTTCAGATCCAAAATGTCTTCAACTCTCTGCATACAAGCTGTCACTCGACTCTGGTTAATTGAGAAATAAAGGTCACTTACACAATGACAAACTGCTACAGATTCTTTACTTTTTGATTCAATAAAATTATCAAATACACATCTGCTACCTGTTTTCTATACCAGTGGTCTCAAATTCAAATAACCATGTGGGCCATACGAAGACTAGTACATTAGCCAGAGGGCTGCATCATTGAAGGAAAAATCTGCATTACTAATTATTTTACAAATTCTGGGTGTTGTTGTAAGGCTACAAGAAATAACTCCATCGGCCGCGTGTTTGAGACCCCTACTTTATACCCTGTCTTTATTGCCAAAGAAAAGTATAAGTAATAAGTGCTGACTGGCAGATGCATTTTTATACAGTAATGTTCTGGAATCATCAACTCTAGTAAACTGCCACAGTACAATGAAACTGGTCATCATTAGTAATGGGCCATGTTCACTACAATTTGCTTTGGAGCACCTTAAACATGGATACCTGGGTTGTGAAACCCAAGTTAGGAGAATGTAAATCAGGGGACATAACTCCTCCAAATTATATGGAATACTATAAATCCAACCCATTCAATGCCTACTCTGTATAAAGCTGCATGATGAATTTGTTTTCAACCCAACATCTCTTGATAAAGTTATGTTGCTGAAATGAAAGGAGACTAGCCATCAGGGGCCATAACTTTTCTAAATTATAATATGGAATACTGAAAATTAAACCCATTCAAGATCACATCAATATAAAGCTGCATGCCAAAAACTCAAACAACCTTGACAAAGTAATGTTGCAGAAACCAAAGTCAGGAGAAAATGTGATTATGGGACATAACTGCTATAAATGATGTTACAAAAACCACAGGAAATCATACTAACTCATCAATACTGAGCTGCATACCAAATTTGAAGTCCAACAATCACTTGGAAAGTTAAGCTGCAGAAAACAAAGTTAGCAGTATATGCAGTCAAAGGCCATTACTCTAAATGGCAAGGGAGAAGGTTGGAAAATCTGAATCTTTTGAGGTCTTATCAGTAGAAACCTGCATACCGAATAAGGTTAAAATCCAACAGTTTCCAGTAAGTTAAGATATGTAAATAAAAACTGATGATGGAAGGATGGATGGCTGTGATTACCATTGGGTTGAGTGGTGCATAAAGCGTTTCCTTCTGGGGAATATATACCATTTGTACATAGCTATGATGGGTATTCATGTTCACTAGTCACTGTAATGTGACAGATCATTGTACCTTGTCTGTGAATGGCATACTATAATGCAACTTTCTGCTTATGCAGGTCATACAAGAACTTCTTGCATATATGGGTGCAAACTTAAAATACAAAAGTGATATTTTTCAGAAGTTTGAAATCAGCAATTGATTTAGAAGATGTGTTGCTTTAATTAACATAACACATAATGCTGATGATGATGTCACCATTGCTATAAGAAAAGATGAGGCAAAAAGAATCATACCATGAGCGGCCAATTGTATTTATTTTCCAACATCTTTATATGCATGCTCACTTATGTGCATGACTGTACATACAACAGCTCTCCCCCGTTATAATGCACTTTGCTAGAATGCGATTACGCATATAATGTGGTAATGCCATGGACCCCATCAACAAAATTACATAAATTATAATTTTAAAAAGAAAAGTAAAAATTAATTTTCAATATCACTAAAAACTTTACATCAAAACTACTGTACTTGATTTGGACACTGCCAGAACATGCTTTTACAGCTACAGTTTAACTGCAATTAGCGACTGCTATATTCAGATAAGGTAAGACATTGCATTGCTAAAGGGCTATTGCACAACAGAAATTACCAATGTTTCTACTAAGCCATAACTGTCACTGGTCTGTGTTAACTATTGCATTTGGCTAAAGAACACAGGACTGTCGAATCTGCCTTTAGCACTAAAGCCACCATAGCAGACCAGTGTCCTAATCTCTGTAAACACAGCTCACCAATTATACAGAGGACCAACTTATGGTTCATCATTGTTTATTGACACTGGACATCAACAGATCACAAAATGGATTAGCAGCAGCACGTCTTTCATACTTGCAGCCACTTTCTGTAATTCTTTGCAGTGTAGCCCAGTGACAGTCACTGACAAATGCTCATTTGCATAATGTGGCTACAAATAAGGTCCATTAAAACAATTCAGTCACACTTTCATGTGAAATTGGTTAGATTTAAAAGTGAGTTCATTATCATCAGTATTTACAAGTGCATTATGATGTTTAATCTCTCAACAAAGATGTCCAGGAAAAAGAAAGTTTATTTTGTAAAGGATAACGTGGATGTTTTAAAAAGAGTTAAATCTGGAAAAATGCTAAGTAAAGTTGCAAAGGAGTTGGGTGTGCCTGAATCTATTCTGCGCGGTTATAAGATGAGGAAAAAATTAATATGCTGACTGGTTTTGATGCAGGTGTTGGACTAAAATGCAAGAAAGCTAGATTAGCAAATGACACAGACCTGGATTGTGCTCTGTACCCATGGTTTGTTCAAGAAAGGTTGCTGGGGGTGCTCATTTCAGGTGCAATACTGAAAGCTCAGGTGGAGAAGTTTGATGAGTCAAACGGACAAGATACGGGATTTAAAGCCAGCACCAGTGGACTATATTGCTTCCAATCTGGTCAAGCAATAAGCTGTTACACAACATGTGGAGAAATTCAGTCATCTGACAGTGCTGCTGCAGAGTCTTGTCCACAGAAAATGAGGCAAATTATCCAAGAGGGATAATATTGTGATGAAACTTGACTATGTTATAAACTCTTGCCTGAAAACCCTAGCCATGTAATCTGATGAGCAGAAAAAACAGGGATTTAAAAGAGATAAAGACAAAATAACAGTCCTTGCATGCACAAACAAGACAGGAAGCTACAAATTGCACCACCTGTCTATAGGAAGATGAAATCTCAATGCTGCTTTCATCATGTAAACACAACCATTTTTGTATGATCATAAGAAAAATGCATGGATGATGGCCACAATATTTGAAGCCTTGTAGGCAGCAATGGAAAAATTAAAAGCTGTTCTTTTGCCGAAAAATATGACCACCAAGATATGGCCTCCTGATCGAGGGATCATTGCAACATTTAAAATGAACTTTAGATGAGAACTTATAAGATGTGAGGTGAACAGTGAAAATGTATTAAAGAAGTTAAACTTAAAGGAGATGATGTAACTTGGGGGAAAAGAATGGGACAATGTGACTCCCAGGTGCATAGTGAGATGCTGGGAGAAGGGACTGAAGGAAGCTTTCCAAGATTTAAAAGAGCAGAAGGAGGATTGTGATTCTCAGAGATTCATGGAGGATGCTGCTGAAGAGACTGAATCCATGCATTGGGAGCATCTGAACTCATCTGATAATGTTCAGCACTGGATTTAAAATTGATGAGGACTGCTCCACTCCTGAATGTAAGACTGATGCTGAAATCGTCCAGTTTTTCCGAGGTACTCAAAAAGAAAACTTAGCTCCTGATCAACAGGATGTAGGAGCTATTATTGACAGTGAGGAGGAGGACCCACCAGAAATACACTACCGTTTCTGAAGCCATATGTGCATTTGAAAAAGGACTGATATGGCTAGAAAGCCAGGACAATGAACACTTGAAAATTATGCAGCTGAGACATCACAGACTTTGCTAAGAAACAAGAACAATCAAGTCTCAAAAAACAAAACATAATGAAATATTTCAAGTAGGAAAACACATCTTGTGAGTAAACAGTGCTTATTCTATTTAGATCAGTACTTTTTGTGAACAAATGGGTTTGTTTTGGACATCTTTGGATTTTAAATGGATTCTATACATGAAAGTTTGTTATTTTGTTATTTCTGTTATTCTGCGGTGAAAGAAAACATATTTTATGTAAACTAACAGTATTACTAGACATTTGACTGGCTTTTGTTTACAGCCGCCTCCCCAACACACAAGCACATTCATACAATTTTCGATCATGTTTGCTATACCACTGTTTGGTACATAACACCACTGGTAGTTATGGACCCCGACTACTGTAATATAATGGCGGGGGGGGGGGGAGAGCAGTATTGTGATTATACAAACTATCCAGAAAAGAAGGATTTATTTAGCTGTGGATCAAATGACCACTAGTTTCTCACTTTAGCCAGATCCAGCTGCCTAACTTTGCTGCTGACATTCTCTGCCAGTGTGGAGGTAAAGGTCACCATGCTACACAGCTGTTTGGAGTCAGTTTGAAGAATCTGAAGATTTGGCCTGCAAAAACAAGAATACTGATACGACTGTAATCGCAGCTTTGCATTTCAGTAACAAGAGGTCCTCAAGACATTTCCTGAATGTTTTAAGAGGCTACCTGTTTGTCCTGGGATGCATCCTGTAATAATTTTCCAGCTAAGACTTTTTCAAAGACTTTTATTAAAATCTAACATTGCCTTTTCAGGGTTTTACCAATTTTTTTTATTTATCTTTGTTCTGTAAACGCTTTTATGGGAAACCTAAACTTACTTGGCACTCTGTAGCCAGAATTGTGCTGATCTGCCATTATATAAAATTTGATAGCAAAACTATTTTTTTTAGATGTTCATATTTTGCTTTTTGTTTTACGTTTATTATACATGAAGAAAATTATGTGCTTTTTAATATGTAAAGAAAATAATGAAAGTTGCTGACTGAATGTCTAATTTAACAGTGATCATGCTACTGCCATGGCTTACAGTGTTTTATGAAGACCGATCATCTTATCCTCCAATGTGGTTTGGTTTTCCAGAAGATTATCCAGATCTTTATTCAACTCCTCCTGAAATACAAAAACAAAAAACTCAAGGATTACATTTTAAAGAATACATTATTTAATAGTAAAGTCTACACCATCTACACTCTGTTCATACAAATCTGTTGGTGTCCAGATAAGAATGTCTCAATTATTCTTTAAAATTTTTTGTTGATTTGGATTTATCATTTATTCATACTCAGAGGTCACACTACCAGGCGAAGTGGGCGACTAAGTCGCCTAAAAAATGTAAACTTCACTTCTTCTGTTAGGAAAGCGAGAATGACTTCGCCCTGTGATTTTTTTTTCAGAGGTACATTGACTAATCATACCTTTTGAGATGCCCCCTTGCCTTAGCCAGGTGTATTCTAGTATTGTATTGAAGCGAAAGCGATCAGTAGCTACTGTAGGCCTAGTTTTGATATCAATTACGCTGACAAACAAACTCTTGCACCTTCACAGTCATGTGTTTTGATAGCTGACTGACCATTAACCATTTCCCAAGTAAGTTGGCAACTAGGCCTAGGCCCGTATCAGTACCAGATTTATGCATGTTATCCTTTGATGATAAACACATACAAACTTGTGTTTCGAAACTTTAACAACAGTATGTAAATAGTAATTTGTGTTTTAAGAATAAAAGTGGAGATCTGGATATTTTAACTGCCTCTTGTACAGTATTTTGCTATAAAATTAGTTTGAAACTAAGTGTATCAGCAACGGGGAAAAAATGGCAGACATCACTATGTCTGGGAAGTACCATTTTATTAGATTGTCTGTTTTCATAAATCATCAGGCAAATACATTCAGAAAAATATACAATTCATAGAAAGCAAAGCTTAAGTTGTTGTTGTTGTTGTTGTTGTAGGGTTTAACGCCATTTTTCAGCACAAGATCGGTTATATATGGCAGCCAGTATTATTGGTAGAGGAAGAACCAGGGAACACCCCGGAAAGAACCACTGACCCACGAGAAGCTATTGGCAAGCTTTCTCACATACCCACATTGGCCGAGCCTGAGACTCGAACCCACGCAGGCAGAGATGAGATGGCAGTGATCCATAACGGTGAGCGCTTTAGACCACTCAGGGCCCCCCAAAGCTTAGGTATTATGTTATTTAAGATTTAACTTTAAAATGCAATTATATAGGTCAGAAACGTATGGGACAATGCTGTGTTGTGGAATTCGTGAAAAGCGTTGTAAGGTCAAAGTTGTTTTCTGACTTGACTCGTATTTGTGAAAATATGGAAAAA